>JAJIBD010007103.1:0-52500 GCA_021461705.1 Cryptotis parvus | reverse complement strand
TCAAGACCCTGAAAGAACAGTTTGAGGCTCTTCATATTCCTGGAGCAAGCAGATGCTATTGGGCTACACTGGCATGCGACAGGAACAAATGGCGCTCACTCAAGCAAATCATCAAATAACGGGATGTCAAGTGATCGATTTTTATGATTTAGATCACATGTTTACAATAGTGTTAATATTTATGGTTTTGAATTACATTATCATCATACTTCACAACCACCAGAATACCCTAGGTCCTTTACCAGTGGATTTCCATAATTTCTAGTCCTCTTTTTCATTCCCATGCCCTAATTTTATAAATTTGGCTTTGTAATCCAGAGCCAAGTCTTTGCAGTCATTCAATATGACTTTTCCCTTATTTCGTTTCTCTGCATACCATAGACAAGTGAGATTATTCAGTGTTTGTCCTTCTCCCTCTGCCTTACTTTGCTTTATATGTCCTTCAGCTCCATCAAATTTTCAGCAAAATGGCAGATTTCATCTTTATTATAGCTGCAAAATACACACCACAGCTTCTTTAACCATTCAGTATTGCTAGATATTGGGGTTGTTTCCATATTGTTGCTATTGTGTTAGGCATTGTGATGAATATAATATGTCTTTTCAAATTAATGTTTTTGTGTTGGCACAGCATTATCTTCTTTTACACCAGGAAAAACTTTATTTTTCCCCAATATTTCAAAATATTTCAAAACCCTTTTGTTCGCCAAGACATAGTGTGACAGGGTGTGACCTATTATCTGGCCCTCTTTTCTTAAGAGTTTGATCACATATGGAAACATGGCTTAGTCTGTTAGGGTTTTCTGCTTAATGTGGCAGCTGGGACATGAAAAAAATCCTGTGGCTACTGAACTTCAGATTTGAGTTGTATTGTCCTGTCCAAGCTGTTTCTAAATTTCTGAGCCTTGGTTTGCTTAACTAAACAACTTGTTGAAGGTGACCTTCAAGTAGATGGGGAGCTGGCAATGGAACTGAGATTGTCCTTATTATTTTTTTTTTTTGCTTTTTGGGTCACACCCGGCAATGCTCAGGGGCTACTCCTGGCTCTGCACTCAGGAATTACTCCTGGTGGTGCTCGGGGACCATATGGGATGCCAGGGATCGAACCCAGGCCGACACAGGCTGGCCACATGGAAGGCAAACACCCTACCTGCTGGTCTATCGCTCCGCCCCTGAGGTTGTCTTTAGAATTTTAAAGTTTCCCCTTAGAACCTTGTGGAAGAGGCATGTCAATATATATACATATATATATATATATATAACATATATATAGTGTATATATATATTATTTTTCAGATCTCTTTTGCTGTTATTTCTCTCAGTTCCTCTACACACAGACATATACACCTACAAACATATATATACAGACACATATATACATACATATATAAATATATAACCACTTGAGAAAACTGTGACATTCATGACAAACACAATCCGATGCATACACAGACACACACACACATATATGTGATATATAATATATATACATATATACATATATATATATATATATATTATATATCACTTAAATGCTTTACTTCCACCCTGAATACAGCAAGAGTCTGTCAGCCAATCACTTGGTAACAAGATGACTCTGAGATGCAGCAGCTTTGACAGAATGTTTTATGGCTTTTCTTTCTGAAACTCCTAACTGCCTTGTGACCCAGGTTCTGGGCTATGAAGTGCCTGTGGGAAACAGGTACATAAGGAACATCAATCTTTTATATGTGTGCAAGAGTAAGATCCATGGTCTGCTGATCTCTAAAAACAAAGCTAGTCATCTCTAACTCTTTTAGCTTCTTTCCCCATTTATTTAAACATATATCTTAATTAGGAAACCTGCTTCTTCTTTTTTTAATTTTTTTTATTATACCACCATGAGATAAATGATTACAAGGATGTTCACAATTGGGTCTCTGTCATACAATGTTCCAGCACCCAGCCCTCTACCAATGCCCCACTCCCACCACCAACGTCCCAACGCTCTCTCCCACCAACCCCAGCCTGCCCCTTTAGCAGGCACCTTATCTTTCTCTTTTTCTATCTCTGTCTCTGTATTTCTCTTTCTCTTTTTACACTTTGTGACTTGCCTTAAGGTTTATGATGCAAGTCGTATTTGATGTGCCAGATACCAGTAACAATTATAGACCTCATTCCCATGACCTGATGGAATGGTTTGAGGCTCTTTATGTTTCTGGAGCAAGCAGGTGCCCTTGGGCTCTACTTGCATGAGACAGGACATATGGAGATGTTACTGGTGCCCGCTCAAGCAAATCGATGATGAACGGGAAGACAGTGATACAGTGATACAGTGATCTATGTGTATATTCAGTAGTGAGTTCTAATGTGACACTATAGTTCCTCATTCCCCATCATCCTCCCAGTTTATTACAACTAAAATGATCATTATAGCTTACAGATGTGAAAGATCCTGGGAAGGACCTTGACCTAGCCTACTTTGTTATCTAAGCCTCTTGTGTGGCCCGTCATCAGTGCAACTGTGCATCTGGTCTGCTCTTGTCCATCTGGTTGAGGAGGCTGTGAGCTTGTAGCCATGCCCACCGGCTTGGAGAGAGAAACCCAAATCCCCACTCCAATTCCAGCAAGCTGAGTACTTAGAGACTCCATGGGCTGCTCCATATGGACCGGGACAGCACAGCTGTGCATGTGGTCTGTCCCTTGTCCAGTTCATCTTTATTGTTACTGTTTTTGGCATATCAAATATACCACAGGTAGCTTGCCAGGCTTTGCCATGGCTCTGGGTTCACTCAGGGGGCCCAGTCTTTTCCTATGTCAGACCATCCACCATCCAGGTCCCACAGGGCAGAGCCCTGGGGGTGTAGACAAGCCTATCAATGAGGAAAACTGTGTATGAGCAACTAAATGCCTTCTCCCCATTCCTTGCAGGTGAAAATGGTTAGAATTCAGAAAATATTGGATTTCTCTGTGGTGAATAAGTGCAGGAGTTAGCAAAAACCTCCCAGGCATTTGTCTCAATTATATTTTTAGAAAGAAAGTATAGTTCACTAGACTGGATTTTTTTTGGAAGACACCAAACACGTCTGATATTTCCTTTTATACACCCAATACATATCAATATTCCTGGTTGATTGTGAGCACTCAGTACACATATATTTTATGAATGAATAAATGGGTAAAAAAAAAACAATGGTTCTGGTTTAGAATGATTTGTGTGTGTGTGTGTGTGTGTGTGTGTATGTTTAACAAATAGCCAGTAGCTGTGTATAGTGGATAAAATTACTTAAGGTATATTTACACCTTGAGCATGTCGGTGGAGTCACTAAGAAAATAACTATTTTCTTAAATGAAATGTGTTGGCAGCATTTCTGAGATTGTTCAAAGGCCATATTTTCTTTCAATTCCTGGATAGTTGAGAATTTATAAAAAAAAGTTGTGATGCTAGTAGGTTTCTATATACTCAATGTTTAGCTCTTTTACTTTTAGTGTCATATACTAGTAGAGAATGCTTGTTATAATTAGTGAGTCAACATTTATCCAATATTATTAATAAAATTGCACATGTTGCTGATATTTTCTTCATTTTTTTCAATTTGATTTTTTTTAATTATACCACAGTGAGATATACAATTACGAAGATGTTTATGATTGGGTTTCAGTCATACAGTGTGTCAGCATCCATCTTTTCACCAGTGCACATTTCCCACCACCAATGTCCACAGATTTCTCCCCCATCCCTGGCCTGCCTCTATAGCAAACACTATAGCCTCTATAGCCTCTCTCTCTCTCTCTCTCTCTCTCTCTCTCTCTCTCTGTGTGTGTCTCTGTCTCTGTCTTTCTCTCTCTGTCTCTCTCTCTCACTCTCTCTCTTTGTCTCTCCTTTCTCTTACACTGTGGCTTGCCATACATACATTTAGGGCTTATCATGTTTATTCTTTGCTTTCATTCAATGCTTAGTTCCAACCTGGTGTACCATTTTTCCTTCATTTTTATTTAATGTCCTTTTATTGTTCAGAAACTTATGCAAGACACTACATTTAATTAACATGTCTCTGAGATTCATCTTGGCTGTGATCATTTCTCACATTCTTATGTGCCATTTATTTATGACAGCTTAAATTGTTTTAAGGAGTACTCGTCAGCCATTTGTATAATGGCTCTCAATTTGGAACTGTCTGTTGGCTTTCTGATGATCAAGTGGAGATTTTGGATTTGGAGACCTAGAAAACCATAAATGTAAAGGACCATTTTACCTTGTCATGTCAGAGTTGTTAGTGTCCAGATTACATAGCACTGTCAACTCTGACTTAGTCACCTGTTTGAGAGAAGAATTTTCAGGTTCCTCTGCTGTCATTTCTCTCAGCTCTCCTCTTAGTGTCTCTTTATGCACTGTTGTGCTTTGGAAGGAAATCCCTCCTCAGACTCCATTTGAGGAATAAAGAGCCAGGATCCTTCCGGTTCTGCTCAGAGAGGTATCTTTTCTTTTCTGTTTATTAATAAGTCAATTCACATATTTGACCAAACTTATCAATAAGCCCATGTAATAAAATTTGTTATCATAAGCAAAATAATGACTTGAAGACATATATTTTATACCTTGGGCTTAATCTGTCTGTTGTCTTTCTGATGATCAAGTGGAGATTTTGGATTTGGTTCATCAATAAATGCTGGACTTAGAGATGACTACAAGAGTATGCTACCTGCACGGCAGAGCCTGGCAAGCTACCCGTGTTGTATTTGATATGCCAAATACCAGTAACAATTATAGACCTCATTTCTGAATGGATTGAGGTTCTTTATGTTCCTGGAGCAAGCAGATGCCCTTCGGCTCTACTAGCATGAGACAGGACATATGGAGATGTTACTGGGGCCCGCTCGAGCAAATTGATGATGAACGGGAAGACAGTGACAGACAGTGATTGGGCTTTTAGGCTTTAATCCAAATCTACATTATTTATGTTTTTGCTCAAAAAAAGTTCTAGGATTCACCATTTGGAACTCTTTCTTTGTACTCCCAAATGCTTTTGACATGCCTTTAAAAGGGGCCCCAAAAGTTAACTCTTCCCTGCTTTCCTGTGATGACTCAGTTAGAAATTGCAATCTGCAACTCTTAAGAGGGCCTCACTAGAACTAGAACTGCTGGAGAGCAGACCAAGTACTTTCAAGCTTTAGATGTGAAAAATAAATTTCCATGTATACAAAACACCCAATATGGTATGTTGTGCCAACGTGTACACTTTGGGGGCATAAGTTAAGATTTGGGTTCTTGTTATGCTTTTTGCTGCTGGGTTCTCCTGTATCAAAGTTCTCTCAGAAGAGAGATATTCATAGATATATGAATATTGACTAAATAGATACATATAGTCTATATATATATCTATCTAGCCAATATATATTTAGCCAATATATAAAAAATAAAATATAGCTAGCTAGCTAGACAGACAGACAGACAGACATACACAGATGAATAGATAGATAGATAGATAGATAGACAGACAGACAGACAGACACAGATGAATAGATAGATAGATAGATAGATAGATAGATAGATAGATAGATAGACAGACAGACACAGATGAATAGATAGATAGATAGATAGATAGATAGATAGATTGGTTGATTCATGCTTTATGGGTATCATCTAGCAATGCTATGGCTCTGCACTCAGTAATTGTCCCTGGCAGTGCTCGGTGGACCATATGGGACACAGGGATAGAACCCAGGTCAGCCGCATGTAAGGCAAATGTCCTACCCACTGTACTATCTCTCCAGCCCCTTGACTATTTTATGTGAAACCATTGGTACCTATATTGTTATGAAAATTAGTTTCTACTGGAATATCTAACTTTATGATTACTATGTGGATCATTCTGACTGCTTTTCTTATCATTAAACTCCATCCCAATGGTGAAAAAACCACTGTCCTTATTTGCCATACATTTACCTCATTGCACAGTGTACCTGTAGAGCAGCATTAAAATGGCTAAAACTTACTCCCATGGAAAACAACTTTAACAACTGGACTACAGTGTTCATGTACAGTTGTTTTCCCCTTATTCCTATAGCTCAGAAACTCCTTACAGATGAGTGGATAATGAAACTGCAATATACAGACATAACACAATACTCAGTTATAAGAAAAGATGAAATTTTGCATTTCATTATAACTTGGATGGAACTGAAGTTTTTACGTTGAAAGCAAAGGACAGATATGGAATTATCTTTTTCATATGTGGAATCACTGTATCACTGTATCACTGTCTTCCTGTTCATCATCGATTTGCTCGGGCGGGCACCAATAACATCTCCATATGTCCTGTCTCATGCTAGTAGAGCCCAAGGGTCTATAATTGTTACTGGTATTTGGCATATCAAATATGATATGGGAGGCTTGCCAGGCTCTGCCGTGCGGGTGGCATACTCTTGTAGTCACCTCTAAATCCAGCATTTATTGATGAACCATGCCATAAGCGACCGCACGAGCCAGGCTGTAATAGGCTCTTCTGCTGGGTGGAGTTCTGACGAGAGGGAAGTCGGATGTGGAAAATGGTGGCCCTCATGGAGTGGGGGTCATCTGACTTGTTGCAAAGCTCTGCTGGGGTGGCGGGCCAGGGCTAGAACCCGCCATCCCTCCCCTCCCGGTGCCTCGGCACAGGGAGAGCCGGTAGCAGCTCTGCCCCATGTCTGTGAGGTCTCACGTTTTTGTATGTGGAACACAAAAAACAAAAACAAAGGGAATAGACAACAGCTAATGAAAAGAAACCCTTAACAGGGTGGTTGGGGGATGTGATTGAGAAAGGATATAGGGACAAAAGTGAAGGGATCTTGGCACCCTGCTGGTGAGTGTACTACAGTAATTGTGTATGGTTAAAACATAAATATTAATATTACTATAAATCACAATAGCTCAAAAAATATACAAAGGAAGTAAATCTATAAACATGTAGAATATTAAAAGACCACAGCTTAACACTACAAACCACTTTTTGAGCACTGTATGCACTTTTGAGCATTGAAATGCACTTTTGAGCATTTCAATGAAATGATAAATTGTAAGGGACTTTATACATTAAAAAATCTGACTTAAGAAGAAATAGGAAACCTAAGCAGAACATAATCAATAAATAAAAAGAATTAGTGTCCATAATGCTCCAACGAATAATGGAACCAGATGGCTCACAGGTGTGCTTTATCAAATATTGAAGAAGCCAACAATCTCTAATGTCATATAAATTGTTCTTGAAGATAGAAAGAGAAGTTTTCTCAATTACTTTGTGAAGCAAAGATAACAAAGTTATAATAAAAAAACAAAAGCATTATGAGGAAGGAAAATTAGAAGGTAATTCTCATTCTAAGACATGAAAGCATAAATCCATGATGAATAGTTTACGATTATCATAATATTCTATATATAACTTTGTAAATAGCTTATATCCTCTGCAAACTTATATAAAGTACATATTTTTTTATAAATGCATATAAAATTAGTACTTGTACTAAAACCAGATGTTATTAGCTGTATATTTTATCTTCCCAATACAGGTAGATACAGTATCATTTTTCATAGAGCCTTAGAAATTGTTTTCTAATTCTTATATATCCTCTACTGATCCTTTGATGGTTGCATCATTTTCCTTTTTAATGGTTATTTGGAGTTAACCAGAATCCTGAATGAGTACGAAATGGGGATCTGAAAGGCATTTATTCCAGCTCCTGTCAGAGGAAAAGGTCATGACATTTAACCCCCACATGACCTAATGGTGAATCTGAGTCTGGCACCCCTTTAGTGCCTGCCATGTTGTAGCCCTTCCCAGACACCCTCTGAATACTTGCAGCATGCAAGGGAGAAAGCTTCAGGGAGGCTTGAAGATGTCTGTCATTCTCATCTAAGACATTAGGTATCTTAGGTGAACTGATAGGTAAAAATAGGTGCCAATAAGAAATTTCTACTTTCACCCCCAATGAGAAACTATGGTTGAGACATACATAAAGCAAAAAACTATGAACAAGTTTGGTTCCCGCTCTCAGAACATTAACTGTGGGTAAAGGTTTATGAGGGTGACTGTAAAAGAGAATCTGGAGAATGACCTGCTTTTAACTTCACATCTAGGTCACATGAACCCAGTGGCAATTTTCACATAGAATGACAGTTTTACTTGCCAAAGGTCAACTTGATTAGTATGGAGCAGAAACACAAATCATCCCCAAAGCATTTAACATAAATATTAACATAAAAGTCACTTAAACTGGGCTTTAGCAATATTTCTTTAAACTAACATTTGAGTATATTATTAGAATTAGGTGCATTCCATAACAAGGGTGAAAATTTCCAAGAAGAAGCTGATGAGGCTAAAGAAGAAAAGCTCTGGAACTATTTTACTTTTGTTAAGGGAAAATATTCTGACACTTGCTAAAATGGTAGTGCAGATGACTTAAAAGTGAAGAGTGAGGACTCCTGCACCAAGGGTTTCCAGATTGGAAGAGAGATTGGGCTCAACTCCAAATACAACAAAGAGAAGTGAAGATTTATAGCCTTGGAGCTGGTGCAGGAGGGACCAGGAGATGGGGAGGTGCTATTTAAGTTTGTCATTCTTGCCAAAGGTACTGAAGGATTCTTGCAGAAGAAAGATAAAGGTGAGGGCTGGATGTCAGTAATGGAGAGTTCTGGCAGAACTTACTCAGTGGTATTCTTACTCAAACCTATAATGCTATACCTTAAAGATCCAGGTTTAAATGGTACAGATGAGCCCAAACAGTGTTAGATCAAGGAGAAACTTTGGTCTTATTGGTAGAGGAAGGGACTGAGAAGAGTGAGTTTAGGAGAGGTAAGCTGGTCTGAAGCTATTCTAACACATATGGAAGGGATACAGGCCAAAACTGTCTTTATACTGATGCATACTATAATCATCTGAGGAGAATGTCTGGAAGAATCAGTTTTTAAAAGGAGAAAGATCAGGCAGAAATGAATGTAGATAGGGGCGGAGCAATAGTCCAGCAGGTAGGGCGTTTGCCTTGCATGCGGCCGGCCCATGCCAGCCTGGGTTCGATCCCCAGCATCCAATATGGTCCCCCGAGCACCGCCAGGAGTAATTCCTGAGAGCAGAGTCAGGAGAAACCCCTGAGCATAGCTGGGTGTGACCCAAAAAGCAAAAAAAGAAAGAAGAAGAAGAAGAAGAAGGAGGAGGAGAGGAGGAGGAGGAGGAGGAGAAGGAGGAGGAGGAGGGCGAGGAGGAGGAGGATGAGGGCGAAGATGAAGATGAAGACGAAGACGGAGAAGAAAGAAGAAGCAGAAGCAGAAGAAGAAGCAGAAGAAGAAGAAGAAGAAGAAGAAGAAGAAGAAGAAGAAGAAGAAGAAGAAGAAGAAGAAGAAGAAGATTAAGAAGAAGAAGAAGCAGAAGCAGAAGAAGCAGAAGAATCAGAAGAAGCGAAGGAGCAGAAGGAGGAGGACGAGGAGGATGAGGAGGAGGACGAGGACAAAAGATGAAGATGAAGACGAAGACGAAGAAGAAAGAAGAAGCAGAAGAAGCAGAAGCAGAAGCAGCAGAAGAAGAGAAGAAAGAAGAGAAGAAGAAGAGAAGAAGAAGAAGAAGAAGAAGAAGAAGAAGAAGAAGAAGAAGAAGAAGAAGAAGAAGAAGAAGAAGAAGAAGAAGAAGAAGAAGAAGAAGAAGAAATGAATGTAGATAAAAATTCCAAGTTAAAAAAATGTCAGTTTTAAATTGTGTGCTTAGTCACTTGATAGCTTGACGCTTGATCACTTGACATCCCGTTGTTCGTTGATTTGCTCGAGCGGGCACCAGTAACGTTTCCATTTGACCCTATCATGTGCCAGTGTAGCGCAATGACATCTGCTTGTTTCAGGAACATGAAGAGCCTCAAAGTAGGTGGGCAGTCACGTGATCTTTTAACATCCCGTGGGATCCAATCAGTAATGGCTCCAGTCCAGCGGTCGAATCTAAATCACATTGCATGTCCAGCCCTTCTGATTTTTGATGCCTTGACAAACGAGACAGCGTTCCTATATCTGGATCTTTGACAGAGGTCAGAACTCTGGAATTCTCTCACTTGAGTGAGGCATGATATTCCAAGCATAGCTCTTTCAATTCCTCTTTGGGAGACCCGAATAGCATGCTCATCCTGCTTTCCTGCCCTCTGAATCTCAATAGCTGAATTTTGTTGAGATTCAGCTGTAGATCTACCTTTCCACATTCTCAATCGAAGTCAATGGTTTTCATCATCCAGACTCCACAGCTCGTAAGAACTCCACCCAAGAGACTAAGCCAATCTAAGGTCTCTGAGGTGTATGTTAATGCAGGGAGAACGGTGGAGTGAAAGAGATGTGCCTGGAGCCAGAGGTTCTTTGTCCTTTTAGTTATTTCTTTGATGCTCTTGAAGGCATTCCATGCCATTCTCTTCCTCCTGTGCAGCTCAGGTTTTAGGTCGTTCATCATGTTGACTTCTCGACTTAGGTACACATAACTGCTGCATTCAGAGATGTTTGTTCCATTGAGAGTGAATGGGGCCTCTGGAACTAGTTCATTTTCACAAACATTGTTTTGTTGAGATTCAGCTGTAGATCTATCTTTCCATATTCTTGGTCGAAGTCAACAATTTTCATCATCCAGACACCACAGCTCGTCAGAACTCCACCCAAGAGACTAAGCCAATCTCAAGCCTGGCTCATCAGAGACCCACCCTTCAGAGAACACTCTTCAGAGACCCACCCTTCAGTGATCCACCCTTCAGAGGAAAGTAATTCAAGCCCAGAAATGCTTGAACCACAGACACAGATACACCAGGCAGAACAGCTACCAGCTCTCCCTGTTGTGCATGGCTGCTTTGTGGTCACATGATTTATTTCCAATTACCAAGAATATTCTACCACCCCTATCCGAGAGCCAAGCAAGCTACTGAGAGTATACTGCCCACACAGCAGAGCCTGGCAAGCTGTCTGATGTGTATTCAATATGACAAATCTAGTAATAATAATGTTTATTTCCCTGACCCTGAAAGAGCCCCTTAATACTACAGCACTAAGAAGGATGAACAAGGAGTGGGTGATAAAATCTCAGAGCCAAACTAGGCTGCCAAAAATGAAGGACTAAAATGACTGTCTGTACTTTCAATGCACGTATGCTGGTATCAGAAGCATATATCGGGGACCTGATGGTGCAAGTGTTAAAGACCAAATGCGACATCATTGGTCTGACCGAGATGAGAAGGCATCAATCGCATCATGCTGTTTTTGACACCAGAGAAGAACTGTTCCTCGGAACATGCAACGAAAGAGGGGTTGGTGGTGTCGGTGTCCTTGTCAACACAAACTTGGCCGTGAGCATTGATTCATTTGAATGCCTAACAAACCAGATAGGATGATTACACTTGAAGAAATGTGGTCCACTGCCAGTAGTTCTTTGTTGTCTATGGACCAACATCCACATATAGGGAAGAAGAAACTCAGAAATTCTACATGGAACTAGAGGAGTTCTATAAAGAAGATCACACCTTCTACAATATCATAGTCAGTGATTTTAATGCCAAGATAGGAATGAGAAGATCGACTGAAGAACTCCACATCTGAATCCATGATCTAGAATGGAATGAACAGGGTGAGAGACTATCTGAGTTCATCATGTCCACCAAGATCATTCATGGAACTCCACAGTTCCAGAAGGCTGAAGCAAAACGTTGGACATGGGAATCTCCTGGTGGACACTTCCACAATGAAATTGATCACATGATACTCAATTGATGGTTTTGCCTGACAAATGTTGCTGTCGTCCCAAAATACCAAATAGGATCAGACCACCGTCTCCTTTGTGCAAAATTCTATTTCACACAGGGGGAGAAAAGGCTGAAAAGTTTAAGAAGAGAACTCCCAGAATGACCACCAACTGGGAACTCTTTGGCACCATTGCAGCAACATGGGAAGATGCCATCATTGACGATATTGATGAAGAATACAACCGACTGGTTCAGCACCTCAATAATTGTGTGAAGAACGCCGAGAGAGAGAAAGTCACAAAAGGATGCCTGTCTTCAAAAACTCTCGAGACCTCAAAGAGAGAAGAGCAGAAATATTGGTTGATGCTGCAGCAGCCTATAAAAGCATTCACAATGCCTGCCTGTGCTTCACCAACTATAAGACCAAGATGACTGCCTAGTAAAATTACATATATGACCAAAACACATGTATTAATAAATATTAGTTTATGTATAGAGAAGAGGAAAGCATTGAAATATAAACAGGACTGATAAAAATATCTTGCTTTGGAGTGGAGATATAGTTCAGTGGTAAAATTCATGTTTTATATGTATAATGTCCTGGAATTCAAAGAAGTCCATTATTCAGGGAATGAAAGAAGAATGAAGTCTCAAGTCTTTGTTATATATTTTATCAATATTGTAACATTTTAAAATTTTAGATTCTATGACCAACAGTACTCTAAGACAACCATTACCCCAATGCTGCTCAGGAGACCAATGCGTGCAAAGGCAATAACTCAGCTAGGCATGAGTTCTACTACTTGAGCTAATCTCTCAGACTTGTTAGTTATTTTATTTTTGTTTTGTTTGGGATCCACATAAAAAAGTGTTTAGGGGACTGCTCCTAGTTCAATGTTCAGGAGAACATACAGTGGTGGGTGATACAGTAGGAACTGAGGTATTAGTGACATAAGATCACTTTAAATCTCTGCCCTTGGAGCAGGTAGCCAATCAGAATGTAGAATGGGATGGATTGGGGATTAGGGGTGGAATTTGGCTAGAGATAAAGGAACCCCCCATTCCCCATTTCTCTCTCACCATCGCTTTCCCCTTACTCCTCTCACTCCAGGACCAGGTAGGGTGGTACACCCAGAAAAGGGGCCCAGAATAGGTAGGCCACTCAGGGCCAGACAGGGCCAAAAAGCCAGACAGGGCTTGGATGCTTAGGAGGGGATAAAGTGCTGATCGGGGGCTCTCTATAGGCATGTGGCTGTTGAGGAAGAGTAGAAAACAGGACTAAACAATAGGAACTGTTGCGGTACAGCTGGGTGGCCCAGCAAGGATAAGCACAGGAGGTCTGCCCAAGTGGGTGGCTGTGACCCAAGTCTGGGAACGCATACATGGTATAGAGAGCACTATAAGGACAGGATCTGGCCATTGTTCAGGGGGTGAATAGACTGCATGGGACAGGAGAGGGAAGTCATTCACAGGACCTGGCAGCGTCAGCGACAGGACTGGTGGTGTTGCTCCTCTGTAAGAAAAGGCCTGGATATCTGGGGGAGGGACCAGGAAACATGTACCTTTTTGTATAATAAGCTTTCAACCATCTGAGTTTGGGATGCAAATCTTTCATTACAATTCTCAAGAACCTACCAGCACAGGGAAATCTGCTTTCATGCTAACACTGGGGATCAAATTTGGGGCTTTGGTCCTTTGTGCTGTATTCTTGAACCCATCATCATTTCCCCCTTGCAATGAGGAAGAAACCACTTCTAAAATGAAAGGTGCAATAGGCCCCCTCCTCCAAAGCATCAACCGAGGAGAGAGTTCAAGCAAAGTTCATCACCAAATTTAGGCTTACCTCATCTACTTCCTCCCCCACCACAAAGCACTACCTGAATTCTGATTGTCAGCTTCCTCTGTCCCCGTATAGGCCACAAAGGTCACCAATTTCCAGCCTAAAGCTCAACTATCAGTGAGTAACTTCTGAAGTGCCAAGTCCTTGAAAAAATCTGCACAGAATAAAGATTTTAATAAAGGGAATGAATAGAGTATTATGAGCAAATAGTCAATGTGCTCACCAAGCAAGTTCTCAATTCAGTAATAGAACAACTTTCAAAGTAAACTTTTGTTAATCTTAGAGATGTTCCTTTGGTACTAATGCCAACCTAGAACTGAGCATTAAATAGAGGCAAAAGGATACACATGACAACCTTTTAATGTATGTTCTGTAATCCATAGTCTGGAAGGGAAGGAAAAGAGAAAGAGAGAGAAAGGGAAAGAAATAAAGAACCTGCCATGGAGCAGGGCTGGGGAAGGGGGGAGGGAACCGGGGATGTTGGTGGTGGGGAGATGGGCACTGGTGGAGGGACGGGTGCTGAAACACTGTATGACCAAAACCCAAACATGAACTTTTTATTTTTTTTTATTTTTTATTTATTTTTTTGCTTTTTTGGGTCACACCGGCGATGCTCAGGGGTTACTCCTGGCTCTGCACTCAGGAATTACTCCTGGTGGTGCTCGGGGGGACCATATGGGATGCCGAGGATCGAACCCGGGCCAGCACAGGCCGCCGCGTGTAAGGAAAGCGCTGGGCTATCGCTCCGGCCCCCAAACATGAACTTTTTAATTGTATATCTTTTTTTATTTGTATATCTCACGGTGGTATAATAAAATACTTAAAAAAAAATAAATGGATGGACATGGAGAAGATTATGTTGAGCGAAATTAGCCAGAAGGAGAGAGACAGACACAGAATGACTGCATTTATCTGCATAACATAAATATATATGTACATATTAAGATACCAATATCCAAGGTCAAGTGAAACATATATCAGGAGGTCTTGTCAAAGGTGGAAATTATCACAAACGTGTGGGAGTTAGAGGTTAGGTAAGACAGAAAATGGAACAGTGTGCTAACAATTGTCGAGGGTACTAATGCCAACCTAGAACTGAGCATTAAATAGAGGCAAAAGATACACATGACAACCCTTTAATGTATTATCTGTAATCCATAGTCTGGAGGGGAAGGAAAAGAGAAAGAGAGAGAAAGGAAAGAAATAAAGAACCTGCCATGGAGCTGGGCTGTTGGAGGGGAGGGAACTGGGGGCGTTGGTGGTGGGGAGATGGGCACCGGTGGCGGGATGGGTGCTGGAACACTGTAAGACCAAAACCCAAATATGAACTTTTTAATTGTATATCTTTGTAATTGTAAAAATAAAAAATTAAAAAAATTAAAAAATTAAAAAATAAATAAATAAATAGAAAAAAAAAAAAAACAAAGTAAACTTTTGCTAGTGTTTTGCATAGAAAGAACAGAGACTCTTGTCCAAGGCAGGGAACAAGAATAATCCCTTCTGGTGTTTACTTCATTATAACCCTAAGTATCTGACAAAGCTGTGTGAAGTTAGGGAAGTTAGTTACCTCTTTGACCCTTAGTTTTTTCATCAATACAATACAGAAAACAATTTAAAAATTATTATATATATCATAAAGGAACTCAACTTAGGCAATAACTCTTAACCTAGAAATTGACATATAATAAAGATCCAATAAATATTTGTTATCAAAAACTATGACTAAAGAAAGCATTATGTGCCATCAAAAAAGATGTGAGAAAATTCTGCATATTTTAAAACACAAAGGTGTTAAATCAATTTTTATTGACATCATATTACAGATACATTATAGCAGATGTAAGCAACACAGTAACTTTTACATAACAACATTCATCAGCAAATTCCAAGCAAGGGTGACGTGGAATAGTATAAAACAAAACTAAAGAGGAATACTTCTATACAGTAAGAGAAACCTAGCAATATTTTTTGAATGACTTCTTTATTTTCTCCAGTTCTCCACAGAAATCCATGCCAAATATCATTTGTCTCTAAATATCTTGGCCATGTTTTGAATATATTTTAATTCTATGCCCCCAATTTTACCAACCCAAATATTCCTTTCTTCTCCTCTGGTGAAATTTTGCTTCTCTGAAAAGAGCTCAGACTCATACAAGTGTGAAACTGCCTGCATTTGGAGCGAGATGAATCCGCATTACACTCACTCTGTGACCTTGAGCACATTAAGCAATTTCTTGATTCTTCAACTTTCTTGCCTTTTCAATGAGAAAATAATGACTGTCTTCATCTCAGGGCCCTTCTGAGGATTGAATAATGACATTTCAAATTCCTGGCACTCACTGTGTGCTTAACAGTGGTTAGTTTCCCTACTTTCCCCAAAAAAGAATCTGAGAGATCATCACCCTTCTCATTTTGCAAATAAGAAAACTCAAGTCTCCTGAGGGGTTGGGGGGGGGGGGGTGGGAAACATGTGCAAGACCCCATTCTTTCAACTGCTGTCCTTTCTCTTATTACTCTGGCGGAGCAGAGAAAACAGTGGAATCAGAAAGGATTCTTTTCCTCTTTTTAATATAGGTAAGCCACCAAGAGATATTTCAAGTAGGAGTAACTTTTATGAAACGTAATAAGCAGTCTAAGAACTGTTTTTAAATCCTCAGAGATATTAAAAACAGAAGTTCTGTTCTTCCAAGATTTCCATAGCAGAATATAAGTATTTTGTATGCTTTGGCACCAAAAACTTTAGAACTGAGAAATTATCTGCACATTTCAACTTAGGCCTCCCGGAATGCTTTGCCCATGGAGTTGGCAAGGCAGCTGGCTTGCAGTATTAAGTGAGACTGGTGTGGAGAGCACAGCTATCTGCCTTCAGTCAAGGAAACATGCAAAAGGTGCAAGCAATTAAATATAAATGTGATTCTTACCCTGCTTTTTTCTATCTTCTTTTTTTCCTACCTGAAGAACACTTAAGGATAACCCAATACAATCTTGATCATGTGCATGTTGAAAAACAGGCAAAAATGGGCAACCTATAATTTTGATGCTGGCCCTTTACTTGAGGAAGAATGGTGAACTTTATTCAGTGGGAAAGAGATATTCTATACTGCCATTTAAAACAGTTGGCCAAAGAGCCTGTTATTTCTTTAAAAGCATGCTTTAAAAATGACATGTTTACCAAAATGAAACTGGTAGAATTTTATTTGGTTGTTTTAAAGGATATGCTCTCTCCTCTCTCTCCCCCCCTCCCAAGCCCTCCCCTCTACTCTCTTTTCTCTTCTTTAGTTCTTTAAGTAAATCTCTTACAAGAACCAGAAAAAGAAGAAACATGACATGTCCCTCAGGCAACTGCAGGGTGACAATCCATGGAAATTCAACCACTGGAAATGAGCTGTATCTCTAACTCCATCCATCGCTCTGAGCAAATCGCTCCTTCAGTAAATGATATCTATTGCTAAACCTATTAAATGGTTAAGCCACAAGGTAGTTCTTGTACAGCATAAATCTATAAAAGGGCATGAAGTGGGTCAGACACATGCAGGGTTTTATGAAACATTTCTGTGACCCATTATGGTAGCAAACTGCTACTAGCAAAAGCTTGTGGGTCTGGCTTTTGTGAAAATTCTCCTGTCTATGTGGTAACAGTAACTAACATATTGATATTGTTTAATAGTTCTGCCTTCATGTTACTGAAAGGAGATAACTCAGATTGCAAAACCTCCAATCTTTTTATTTATTAATAGACTTGCTACTATTTAGTATAAAGAATCTTTTTTCAGAAGCAAAGCTATCAGTTACAATTAGAGATATTCTGAATTCATGACAGGTACATCTTAAAATAACTGTTTATATTATCAAATGCTTCCATATTTATACAAATTATTAGAAGTATTAGACCAAGAACTACCAGATAAGAAGAGGTTATTTGAAAGGCTGGAGAGCTAATACAGCAGTAGGGTGCTTGTCCGACACGTGGCCGATGCAGGTTTGATTTCTGGCGGCCCATATGATCCCCCATGCCCAACAGGATTGATCCTTGAGCACAAAGCCAAAAAGTAAGCTGTGAGCACTGATGATTATGGCCCCCACACTAAAAAACAAAACATTTTTTTAAAAAAGGATATTTGATTAAAAATATTTAATCATTATATTAATATAATATAAGTATTTATGCAAAAAAAGGGAAAATTTGAAAACATTTGGATAATGCTGATTAATACCAGTTTCTGATAATATAAAAAACAGGGCGGCTTGTTTATAACCTCTCTGTGGTGATCTTTTCTAGGTTGTTCTGTCTGAATCTCATCACCCATAATAAGAATCGGTCTATGCATTATTTGATTTATACTTTTGTCTTGGTTCAAAATTTAGACAAATATTAGGGGGTAAATGTATATCAAATTCTAAGTCTTGTGACATAGCCATATTTTGCAGGAGGGAGGGTTGCTGTTCAATATGTCTCTAACTTAAAGTCTCTACAGTATAATTTGAACAAGCTTCAAGAAGTTTCATAGTTTCTGGGAAAGATCTATTCTGTAGAAAATGGAATGATATGTTATAGTCATTCTTATTTATATTTTTACTAAATCTTTTTTGTAGTACATAGTGCCCCTTGCTATACTACTTTCCTCTCTAATAGCTGTGAGGTCTTAGTTTTAAACTATTCCATCTTAGAACCAATTATCAGTATTATTTTTTCTTTTTTGGGTCACAGCCAGCAATATTCAAGGGTTACTCCTGGCTCTGCACTCAGGAATTACTCCAGCAGTACTCGTGGGGCCATATTTGATGCCAGGGATGGAAGTCAGGTTGACCACGTGCAAGGCAAATGCCCTGCCCACTCATTGTACTATCGCTTTGGCCTCCAATTACTATTTTTTGTAGTAGTAATCAAGAGTCTTCTAATTCTTTTACCACTTGAAAGAATATTTTGAAACAGATACATAGAAAGTGAATCTAAGTAATTTTGTATTTCAACTTTAATTACTAAGAGTGTTTCTAAGAGGTTGAGAGAGGATAAATGAGCGGTTGTAAATAAACAGTTGAAAGTAATTTTGCCCTGGTCAACTATCCCTAGTTCAAGTTAATGTCTATCACTGGAATATAGTTTTAATACATAGATGGTGATCAATACCAAGTTTTCTACTGTAAAGTCAAATGTAATACAAAATCTGAAATCTTCAAATCATGAAGCTGTACTAGTTTTCTTCTTTTTCTTGATCTCTCAGGCTTTACAGAAAAAGATGAAACTACACTCTTTCTCTATGTCCTGTTTCCTCTCACATTTTCTTCTTGCCCAATTTCAAAACAACAACAAAGCTCCAATCCAAACTACTATTTTTTTTAAAAAAACTGAAGTTCTCTGGGGAAAATACAATGATGAGTGTGCCTGATGCCTCCCAGGTCCTTCAGACAGCTACAAACAGAAGACAGCTGAAATCTGCCAGTGTCTCTTCACTTAGTCCTGGAGAGAGGACCAAAGTCAAGTTCCCAGCTGATTTTTTTCTCTATCACACCATATCAAAATGAGGAAGAAAGTGTCTGGAGATATTCCAAGGGACCTCCTTCAAGTTATATGTACAGTTTTGTTGTATTTTGTTTCCTTTTGTTTTGCTTTGAAGTCAGCCAGTGAAGAGAGACAAAGAAGTGTAAGAAATAGATGATCTCTCTGAAAAGATCCTGAATGATTGGGGGCATAAAATCTCTTGAATTCCATGTAAAACAATGCATGCCTGCATGGTTAGAAGTTTATTAAATCCCTTGAATTTCGATTAAAAAAACATGTCCATGCATGCATGCTTGTTTCCATAGAAAATGTGTGTACATTATTATCAAGAACCATTAATCTGATTTCAACTCTAACAATTGCCTAAGTAATTTCTGACTTTTTTTTGTTGTCCTTGGTTTTGTTTGGTTTGGTTTGGGGGCGCACCCTGTAGCTCTCAGGGCTTATTCCTGATTTTGTGCTCAGGGATCACTCCTGGTGGTATTCAGGGGACTGACTGCATGGGTGGTGGGAACTGAACCCAGGTTGGCTGTGTGCAAGGGAAGTGTCTTACCTGTTGTACTATCTCTTCTGCCCTCTGATATATTTCAATATAGTGTAGAAATCAAGCCAAGAGCCTCACATATAATTTAAAAAATTAAGATCACTTCATTTTACTTTCAGGACATGAAAAATGGTTAAGTTTTAAAATGTATTCTAAGTAAGAAAAATAAAGAATGCTCATGTCTTTTCCATCACTTTAATGCATTCTTCAATGTGTGTTTAGAAAATTCAACCATTGATTATAAAGTCAGCTAATAAAACATACTTCTATTATAATCTTTTATAGTTTCTGACAAGCTTCAGATTAAAAAAAATACAAGACTCGAGCTGAGGAGAGACCTCAATGGGCCAGAGCACACATTTTTTATGCTGGAACCCTGGGTTCTATCCCCCATGGTCTCTTAAACACCACAAGGGTGGTACTGAGCTGTGAGTAGTCCCTGAGACCCACAAAAGAAAATTATACATTTATATATGTATGTGTGTGTGTGGAGTGCGTTATTAACAAAGCAATTGTGATAATTGTGATACTGACTGCTCCTATAATCTCAAGTTGGTAAAACATGCAGACCTATAGGTGATTACTTTCTCTTAAAAACAGCAGATAACTATTTTTTTTGAAGTTGATAGATATATCTTATATACACTTTCTGAAAGAAATCTTAAATGTCTTTAAGAAAAAGCTGTTTGGGGCCTGGAAGATAGTAAAGAACTGGAACACACTGGAGTGCTCCAGTAAAGAACTGGAACGCTCAGGTTTGGTTCCAAGCTGAGCAGTTCCAGGTGTGGCCCAAAACAAAACAGCGGTAAGTTTCTTTAAAATCATTTAAATAAAAGAAAATATTTTCTTTTGGAAAATAATGCTTAAGTAACTTTCTTCCTTTCAAGGAATATGTGATTTATATTCTGGTAAAGATTTTGGAGTCTGGGCAATTCCCTTAAGTTATATATTTCATATAAGAGAACTTAATTTTTTAAGAGAACTTAATTTCTCTGGTCTTAAATTTCTTTTTGAAAAATAAAAAGATCGTGAACTTGAGCTAAATATCCTCAAAGATTCCTCTTAACTTAATGATAATATGGCTATTGTTGGAGTTCTAAATGCGCTGTTCTCAATGGAGCAATCCTGAAGGTTAATGCAAACAAGATGGTTTTTTGTATCAGTAACTTTCTACTATTTTTGTTAATTTAGAATAATCTTTTCTTTCTTTCCCTGAGTTCACATAAATACTCCTAAAAGCCAAACACATTAGTAAGTAGGAAATTTTTTGTTTTTTAATCATTTCTTTTCTCTTTATTTGAGTGATAAATTTTATAATGTGCATTAAATTTTTCTATAATTAAAAATGTCAAATTTCACTGGGGCTATGAAAGAATTCACTAGGTTACATAGAAACCAACATCACAGCTGTCTGAAAAGTCAGCATGGTTAAGTTGACTTGGCCTTGTTCCCAGGGTTTTCCAGGCATTAAGCAATATCTGAGAATTAAGTCCATCAACTTCAGAAGCTGCACTAACTCGCTGAATCACTGTAGCCCCCATTCAGCACATTGCTCTATAGCAATATATATAGGAGTAACATGAGAAAGTTGATACTCCTTCCAAAGGTACCACATTCATAACTAAGGCTATAACATCTCTGGGATGCTGTCAATTTAACATTCTTCTGTTAAAATTGGTTGGTTAGATGACCAGTGGGTGCATGTTCTTTTAAAAACATTATTTTAAGAATATATAAAAATTTTCCTTTCTTTGATGAGGGTGGGAGGCATTAGGACACACCAGTAGTGGTCAGGGAACTGTGTGGTGCCTTGGATTGATCCAGGGTAAGCTATATGAAAAGGAAGCACATAAACCCCTTTATGCCAAGAATGCATTATAATTACTTAAGTGTTTCACTATTTTGTACAGACTTGTTCAATTTTGTTCTGAAAAGAATATACATACCTAAACTGAAGAGTTGTGTAATAATTTTCAGGAGGACTCTTTTCTCCTAAGGTAAGTAGAGTACGTTTCACAGGATAACCAACTGTTTATCTGAGCCATAGTGAATATGTACTCCACAGGAAAGCTGTAATACATGTCCATCGTATGGAAGTGGGTGCCAGCATGCAGGGGCCATATATGTGTTAAGGAATTTTATTCGTCCTGGGGCCAGAGAGATCATACTGTGAATAGGGTGTTGCCTTGCATGTGGCTTTCCTGGGTTCAATCTCCAGCATCCCTTATGGTCCCCTGAGTCATACTCCTGGGAAGTAATCTCCCTGAATTACCCCCAGGAGTAATTCCAGAGTCAGCAGTAACTCCTGAGCAATGCTCGGGTGTGGCCCCAAAACAAACAAACAAAATTATCTGTCCTCACTGTGGTTACAGAAATATATTGTCATGTAGAATCATATGATTTTATAAAGTTCTATATGCCTCATTATAAAAGGGTATCATGCAATGTCATATAACAAAACTATTGGTGCTATTTTATAGAGGGAAATGAAAACCAAAGGAACTAGTAGATTTTCCTAAGTGATATTACTACAGTGACTGTAAATTATTTTTCTGAATCCTAGTTCAGTGTTCTTATAATGCTGCATGCATTGAACTTGTGGTTAAAGAAGTTACTGAAAACTGCCCACTGGGTAAAGTCTTTGATAAATTATTTCTGTTACTATTGGTCTAAATTTTATCTTATAGCTAAATTATTTTAAAAATTCATGAAAAACCATAGTTATAAGTAGCAGAAAATTTTATGTTACAAAAACAGCAGCATCTGAAGTGCTCTCATGACTAAAATCCTAATTGGTTTTTGCTAAGTTGCTTTAGATAGAAATGAAAATAATGATTTTTTCTAATATTCTAGCAAATAAGAAGTACTTAAAATGTTCAACTTCATAGTTGAAACAAATGCACATTTGAAAGATAGAAGTAATATACATGAATTGTTAAGTACTATTTGTAGAGTCTTTATCGTGCAGAAGTGCTTGGTTTGTCCTATTCTCAATCCGTGGAGCTTGTTCAACATGCACAGAAGTGCTAGCTCTTCTTCAATGTCAAAATACAAATTGTAATAACCACCTCTAATATCACAGTAACTTTAGAGGATGATATCATGCCTTTTTTAAGAAAAGGGTCAATTCTGATGCCAAGTTACGTAAGGTGCAGGTTGGAGGAGAGAATGAAAATTGAATAAACCAAGGGAACTGCTTGGGCAAATGAACAATATATAATCTAATATCTTTAATTTTATGTACACGAATATAATGTATGCCAACTCTGTACATGAGATACATACAGTATTTAAACATTTTACTCAACAGATAAGAATTTACAATAGCAATATAACAGACTAGAAGACACCCACTTAATATACTTAAGATTAGATCTTTGCTTTAACAGGAACAAAATGTAATAGTTTACAATCATAGAAACACTGACAATTAAAACAAAACTTTATAAAATAATTTATATATATATATATCCTAGCATGTATAGAGAATGATTTGCATTTGAGGGCGTGTGCAATGAATGGCATATTTTAAATTTTTAAGTAAATAAAATAATTTAGAAGCAGTTCATGCAGTGGTCAAAGCAGAGTGGCAGCTCCTTCAAGATGTGTTCTATCTTTAACATTGAGGGGCATCAGACACACACTAGGTACCACTGAGGCACACGAAAACAAGTCTCCTCCAACAATGACATATAAACATCAATATTCACAAGTTGATATCCTTCTTTTCATGGCACAAGTACAAGCCACAGCTTCTCTCAGCTCTGCGGGAGTAGTCAGTTTGTCCTCAAAGTGATTACATGTCTATCGAAGTTCTGCATCATACCTCTCATCACAAGGTAATTAACAGAACTTTCGAGTTTTTACAACTTTACTCTGATACTTCACAGAGTGCCCCCCATGTCCAATGACATAAACATCCAGCAGGTAAGATTTTCCAGGCTCAAGACCTTTAATTGTTTCTGTGGTCACTGCTTTTTGCAGGTTTTGACTGTGGAAATATTTACAAAGGACCTTCTCCGATTTCTTTCGTGTATCTGGTCCCAGGCATTGGTTTTGTTCTCTTTTCTTTTGATCTTCATTGTAATTCTCATCCACTTCCTTTTTGTAGATGCAAAACTTGTTCCTTTCTTGAGTGCCCAGCCAGGCTATGGTGGCCGAGGAACAAGTGCGGAGCTTGTCAAAGGCCTTGATTCTAGTGTCTTCAGGCAGTGCAGGGAAGGACTGCTTACTAGGCCTTGTGGTTGCCAGAATTTTCAACATGGAGGCACCTTTCTTGTTTCCTTTCAGTCGAACAACATACTTTGCTTTTGGTTTTCCTCTGAGCTGAAACTGTCGAATGCCTTCCACATTCTGAGACAGAAGCAGTTTCCCATCTCTTCTCACCTGTATTTGGACGGCATCCAGGCAAGAGTGAATAAAGAAGGTGACTTTCTGATGAGAAGATACTGGCGCAAACCGGAGAAACTTTGCTCCTTTCCTTTTCACAAAGACATCTGTAACCTTTCCATCTTTGAGCTCAACAGTCTTCTGTTTGGCCTCTTCCTTGGTCCTGGCAAAGGTGCCCACGTAAGCAGTGCTCATATTGGTGTTGCTGTTGGCCACGAAGACATCAAAGTAATATTGGGTGTCAGGCTTCAGGTCGGAGACAGTGAAGAGGTTCTTGTTTCCTATGCAGATTTTCTGAATGTCCACCTTGGGCCTCGAGTAGATGTGCCGTCCCAGTTTGGGAGGAGGCTTTGAGAGGAAGCTACGCTCTTTCCCCAGGTTATCGGAAGGAAATCCAAAGTGGGCAAAGTCAAAGGGACTGAAATCCAGACCAGGTTTGGGTGCTAGCATAAAAGCATCATCTGCACTCAATTTTGCTTCCACTGCACAAAGACTTTTGAAATTATGTTCTTTGTTGATGACCACACAGTACTGAATGGGTTGTTTTAGCAAAGAAGCTGTGGGGCTCGGTTTCCAGGCCAAAGTGATCGTTGTGCGTCCCAGGGAGGTCACATCTACCCTTGGGTCATAAGGTAATTCAGGGTAGGGCTGATCAGACTCTGGAGTCGTTGTGGCATAAACTTTGAAATGTGTATCTTTCTCTGTTGAAAGAAGCTCTAACTGGTACAAACCAGATGGAGAACTGGAAGATATAAAATATTCCACATCGTTGCCTTTGTAGGAGAATAGTTCTGTCCCTTCCTCATTAAGGATTTGCTGCTTTTGCTGTTCCAGAGGTTCTGGATCCCCTGAAAGACACAGAAACACAGCTACAAATCAAGATGTGCACTGTCCTTGTCAATATTGCTTTATATATATAAATATATATAAATATATATATATAAATATATATATATATATATATATATATATATATATAATTCGCAACCGGTGATGCTCAGCAGTTACTCCAGTCTCTGCATTCAGGAATTACTCCTGGTAGTGCTGGGAGACTATATGAGATGCCGCATGTCAAACCCAGGTCAGCCACGTGAAAGGCAAATGCCTTACCTGCTGTATATCACTAGGGTCCCACCCTTGACAATTTTAAACTATTCTTTTGAGACTTTTTTCATTATAAAAATAATTAATAATCTCAGAAATTGGAAAACAGAGAAAAGGAATCATGTTCTAAAAAATCATTATCTGTGGGCCACTTTGGTTTAATTCCAGTCTTATCTTTCACATATTTACATTCAATAAATATTATTTTCTTTTTGCTTTTTTCCTATGACTTAATCTTTTGCTCATGGCTGCAGGTTCTGAGAAAATCTCTACTTAAATTTTTAAAGTTTTTATTTAGTTAGAGGAGTGTTTCCACAACTGTGCAGGTCTAACATTTCTGTGATTTAGGGTCTATCAGAGCCATACGTGGTGGTGCTCAGAAGACCATTGGGTCAAAGATTGAATGAGACTTAGAGGCTCAACTTGAATTCTACACAGAGGGAATGAGGTTCTTCACACTGCTTCGCTAGCCCAAACTTTCATTTTCGAATACTATTTTCCCTCACTTAATATTATCAAAATAATTCTGTAAGTCAATTTTTAGCTATCAGAAATGTTTAGAAGGGTTTGAAGAATTTATATTGCTTCTTTAACATAGACTCCAATAAGTGGAATTTTAAGTCAATGATTAATCTATTGTACACCAGAAAATCCTCAGTGGAAGAACTAGAGTGAAAACGCCAAGAAATGATGGAAAATGCCAAGTGGCGGGAGGAAGAACAGCTAAACACCCTCAAGAAGCACGCGAAGGACCAGGAGGCGGGAGCAGAGGCTCATGAAGCTGGACCCCCATGACAGAAAGTTTATCCAGTGCGTGCGCGCCTCCTCCTGCGCCCGGGCCTGGGCTATGTGCTCTGGAAGCGGGGGGGGTCTGTCTTCAGATTGATGTTTTCTGTGGCTGTTTGGTTTTTTGAGTCACACCCGGAGATGCTCAGTTCTGCACTCAGGAATTACTCCTGGCGGTGCTCAGGGAACTGTATGGAATGTCCAGGATTGATCCCAGATTGGCTGTGGTATGGCAAACACCCTACCCGCTGTGCCATCACTTTGGCCCTGGTCTTCAGAACTTTGGAACTCAGCCTTCACTTTTACTATTATCAGCTTCTGGGGAGCTGAATTTGTAGCGAGAAGTGAATTGCATCTTATTTTAATTAATTAATTTTGTCTTTTTGTGTGTCAACCTGGCGATGCTCAGGGGACCATATGGGATACTGGGGATTGAACCCGGTTTGGTCACATGCAAGGGAAAAGCCCTCCTTGTTGGTCTATCACTCTGGACCACTTCCTATACATCCATTCATTCATTCATTCACTCGTTTATGCTTTTTGGGTATAACCCTGAGCAATGCTCAGGAGTTACTACTGGCTCTGCACTCAGGAATTACTCCTGGTGGTACTCAGGCCCCTGATAAATTCTTTGTTTTCCTGAAAAGGTGACTATTTTTTTTTCACATGATACAGGGACATTTTTTTCTTTTTTTGGGTCAGAGTTCCACCCAAGAGAAAACTTGATCTTTCCCTTTAAGTTTCATTAGTAAATGCTCGAGATGAGAGCCTTCTACAGAGAATATACCACCTACACGGCAGAGCCTGGCAAGCTACCCGTGTTTGATTTGACATGCCCCAAACCAGTAACAATTATGAACCTAAGTTCCGTGACCTGAAGAATGGTTTGAAGCTCTTCCTTTCCCTGGAGCAAGCAGATGCCCTTGGGCTACACTTGCTTGCAACAGGACAGGACATATGGAAATGTTACTAGTGCCTGCTCGAGCAAATCGATGAACAACTGGAAGACAGTGATACAGTGATTAATCTATACTACCAATCTGTTTGCCAGAAAATACTCTATCAGTTTGCATTGTGTGTAAAATACAGAATGGGACAATTTATTTAAAACATAGAATATAAAATATGAGACAAGTACTTGATGTTTACTATATGCACTCATGCTCTGGACCAATACAGAGAAGCATTGAAACTAAATTAATATTTCCCATATTTTGCTACCATTAATATTGGGTTAATGATGTACAGACAAGTTTTCAGGACCTGATGTAAGACTGGGTAGTGAAAGACAGAATGAGCCTTTCCAGCTTTTCTCTCAGCAGAGAATACATGACACAGAATTTCATGTTCCAAAACCATGAGATTAACAGTCATCACTATTACTCATTTTCTCCAGTTTGTCTCATCTTCCACAAAGGATGTCCTTCCCCTAGTTACAAAGTCCTCTCAACAGTGCCAGTCCTGAAGGCTCCAGGTTCAATGCTTCACCATTAAGTTGTGCTTAATGCTTCACCACTTCCTAGTGGCGATAAGAAGACCATATTTAGGATCAAACTGAGATCTTCTGCATGCAGAGTATATGCGTCAGCACATCAAGCTATTTCTCTGGCCCTGCCTCTTCTTTTGTAAATGGAAAATTTTATTGACATGGCATTGATTTATAGTATTATATAGATTCCAGGAGTATTATAAGCAGATGTATTATATAGATGTACTATAAATAGCTGTATTATATAGATTTCAGGTGACTGTAAAATAAAACCCTCACATAGTACACTAAATGTGTTAATAAAAACACAAATCCATCCCTCACCATAAGATTAATCCTTTTTCATATGGATTTAATTGTTGCAGGACACCTCAAAGCCTAAAAGCCTCTGCATCTGCCCTGGATTGTCTCCTGCAAATCATTTCATATATAAGGGGGTAGTTTAAATGTGGCAGTTTATCTGACCATGTCTTCTCTCCTGGCTAGTATAAATATTCTCTCATGCTACCACAATTATTGTGGGACTAGCTAGATCTTACCAGCATATTTGCCTGGCCACGTTGGATCTCTAAGTAATTAGACCAGAGAGAAATGCTGTTTGCCTCCAAGCAAGCAAGCATGGCTCCCTGATAACTCAAAGACAACTAAAATACAAAACTACTGTGAAGTAGAGGAGACTCTTGTGAAGGCTTGGAGATATATTTAACTGGCTTTAGTATTAGTCTTTGGTACAGAGACATGCCATCTCAGAAACCCCTTTCTCTACCCTATAAAGGCATTTCCAGGCATATCTTGGCTCAAAACATTAGCGTATAATAGGGCCTAGGTGAGGTGCTGGGAGAAATTACCTGAGGGCATTTGACCCTTTCTGCTTCCCATAATAGTGGAAGGTCTGAGTTGCAGGGGTATAAAACCAGCCTGCTTCCTCTCTCTTTTTTTTTGGACTCTTTGTGAGTGTGCACCCTTCTTGGGAGTCTTGTCTTTGTCTTCTCTCTACAGGGCCTTTACACGTGGTGGCCACCATCTTGGCCTACACGTGGCTGGGGGTTCTAGCCGGGAATCCTAAGCACCGTGTTTTTCCTATTGCTGATTTGTATGCCTGAACCTGTGATAAGTAAGCCTTTTAAAACTGCATCAGATTCCTGAGTTTTCATCCGTTCCCTGCCGGCTTTGGAGGTAGAAGGGAACTTGCTTCCCAGCACTGTCGGGTACCCCAGCGGCGTCCCCGACATTTAATCACCCCCTTTTCCCTTCCCTTTTGTGAATAACTGATTCTGTTTCTGATAGCCCAAAAATTTTGTTTCTTATTAATTCGTTCACTTTATTTATACATCATATATGTGAAAATAAAGTGTTTGTATTTATCCATTGACTTATTTCACTAAACATAATTCCTTTTAGTCTGTCCATGTTGTTGGAAATGACAGGATGTCATCGTTTTTGTAGCTAAGCAGTATTCTATTGTGTGAATGTCACCCACTCATTTCCCCATGGATACTTAGGTTATTCTTACTCTTGGCTATTATGAGGAATGTTACCATGGACATGGGGATGCATGCTTCTTTTTTTTCTTGTTACGTCTGTTTAAATGCTTACCACCCCTCCTGCTGACATTTTATTTTTTAATCCAGGATTTTCAGAGGTACTAAATGGCCATTTATGCTTCTCTGAGTTTTCACCCTTTATTCTTAAGGAACAAAAAAATTCTTAACCTTACTTGCATAGATTAAGAACTTTCCAGTGCCAATGTCTGGACCATACCACACAGCAACTAAATAAGGGACTTTGGCGAACAGGATCTAGGCCTCAGAACTATTTCAAGCTCCTAATAGTGATCCCAGAGCTCAGGCATATATGCATACTTCAGCCAGAGAGTTCCATCCATACCCTGTCCCTCATTCCTTCAATGCCTTCTTCTGACCTTTCATTTTACCAAGGTCACAGTCATCTGATGCCACACCTCATTTCCCTCCCAAACCTCTAACTTTATGCATGCTACCTGTTCTATGTTTTTCACACTCTCAAGAGGCTATCTCATAAGCCTTTCTGCTCTGTACTGAAAGCCCTGGGGAAGATCTACAGCTACTTACCTGAGCCTTCACCACTGCCCTCCTCTGGCAGTTCCTGAAGAGTTAGTGTCCACTCCAAAGGTGCATCACAGGGTGTTACGGTGACGGACAGTGGAGTGTTGTCTTCTTCAACCACAAAGAAGTACCTGTGTGAAAAAGGACCAGTTCAGACCAACATTATACAATTTAACACTTAAAATCAAGACACTGAAAAAATTACTTGGTTGAGTTTATGTTCATTGAACAAAGCAAAGGAACAGGCTATAAAAGATAAAAACCTGGATGGCTACTCAAACAAATACTTTCAGTATTAACTGTAGGAGTTTGAGAGCATAAGGCTCTGCAACCAGATTTATCATTAGCAAAGTGTGAAATAAATGAAAAGATGTTGAACCAAAAATATTTTATGAATCAACAATTTCCTGTTCCAGCGTGTCATTTGACATAGTTTCTGCCATCAGAAAGTAAGTTACAAGCAAGAAGAATTTCACAGTATGGGAGCCCAGAGGTACTGTGCTTTCCATAAATACTCTGTTAAATTTGTAAGTTATTCTGAGGGCATTTTGACATAGTCACCAAATATTTCTAAAGATCATTTTCACAGCAACAGATTTCTAAAATATGCATCGGTCTTTGGCAAAATAACACCTTATTTCCTTTACTTGTTTTTTTTTTTTTTTTTAACAGCTTTCCATCCCATAAATTTGGAAGGGGAGTGGGGGGTGTTGGGTCATTCCTTGGTAGTGATCGGGGCTATCTCTGGCTCTGTGCTCAGGAGAGACCTCTGGTGGTACCTGGGAGACCAAAAGCAGTTTGAACCTGGGTCAGCGAAGGCATGGCAAGAACTTTATTTTTTTTTTTTATTTTTTATTTTACCACCATGAGAACAACATTACAAAGGGTTCATAATAGGGTCTCAGTCATATATTGTTCCAGCACCCATCCCTTCACCAGTGCCCCATTCCCACCACCAATGTCCCCACATTTCCCCTCTCCCAGCTCCAGAGCAGGCATTTCTTCCTTCGCTCCCTTTCTCTCTGTCTCTCTCCGTCTCTCCTTCATCTTCCCCAATCCTTATTATGCCATGTGAGATATAGAATTACAAGGATGTCCATAATTGGGTCTATACAATACAGTGTTCCAGAATCCATCCCTCTACCAGTGCCAATTCCCACCACCCAATTCTCAAACATGCCCACCCAAACTCTGCCTGCCCCCATTGCAGGCGCATTTCACTATCTATCTCTTTGTCTATGTCCCTGTATTTCCCAATCTCTCTTCTATTAACTTCATGGCTTGTCCTATGGATACTAATAATGTATGATGTATCTATCTGATTATTTAATTGAGTTCTAGTGTGACATCATAATTCCTCATTCCCCATAACCTCTTCAGTTTGATGCAAATAGAATGATTGTTGAAGTGTACAAGTGAGAAAGATCCTGAAAGGACCTGGTGCTAAAATACATTGAGTCAAAGATTAAACCTTGATGGCAGCTTTGCCTCGTGCTTGTACAGCCTCGGATCTGGAGTCTCTGTCTTGCGGCGGTTGGCTGTGGTGGCTGGAGCTCAGGGCCACACCCACTGGGCCCGAAGACTGGGGACTGAGTGGAGGCCCTCAATCCTTGCTCCAAGTCCAGCAGGTGCGGCCACCTGCATGGCGAGCATGCCCTAGGAGCTATGTAGGACATGACCAGGCGCTTGCCGAGCCTTTTACTTTTATGGCAAGAACTTTAATCCCCATAACATCTCTCCTGTCCTCCAAATATTTGGGGGTTCTTGTTTGTTCTTTTTATTTTTAAAAATTATTTATTGATTTATGGATTTATTTATTGACTTTTTTTAGGTCATACCTGGCCATATTCAGGGGTTACTCTTGGCTCTATACTTAGGAATCACATATGGCAGTGCTGTGGGACCAAATGGGATGCTGGCTATTGAACCTGGTCAGTTGCCTGCAAAACAAACACCCTGCTCTCTGCACTATTGCTCCAGCTCCTGTTTGTTTCATTTTTTTTAAAAACTGATTTTTTTTAATTTTTTATTTTTACAATTACAAAGATATACAATTAAAATTTCATATTTGGGTTTTGGTCATACAGTGTCCAGCACCCATCCCGCACAGTGCCCACCACCAACGCCCGGTTCCCCCCCCAGCCCTGCTCCAGCGGTTCTTATTTCTCCTTCCCTCCCCTCAGACGGGTTGTGGTGTATCTTTTGCCTCCATTCAGCGTTTAGGGGAGAATGTGTTTTTCTCCACAGTGTTATTCCCGCAAGATCTCTGATATGTTTCCTTGACCTTAAAAACTGATTTTTAAACACTGTGTTTTACAAAAACATTCAAAATACTGTTGTTTCAGGCCTTCAATGTTCCAACACCAATCCCACCACATAATGATCTTCCCTCCACAGTTTCCCACCCACCTCCCTAACTGCCCCTTTCTGAGGCACAAAATAATTTATTTCAAATTGCTCATTACAATAAAAATGGCATATGGAATTATGGAAAAATAGTTCAGTAAAAGAAAAAAAATTTGAAAATTATTACATCTCATGATGGGATCATTAAAGTCATTATCTGAGTTTACTAAGCTGTTGCTAGTTGAGCCTTCTGTGTTACTGTTTTTGTTTACAGAGCTTAGTTGACTTCTATGCTACTTTCCCATCTAATTTGGTATGCTCCTAAGTAGTAGCTCCAAAATTTTGAAGAGGTAACTATCATTTGCAAGATATTTTTAAGTATAAACATTATGTTCAAAATGGAAAAAGAGACTTTTCTATCATATTTTCTGACACTGATATTTTCAGGTGAATTAAACAACCTTGGAATTTGTGAAGGTGAGAACCAAACCAAAGTAAGGGCTTTTTCTACAGCAAAGGTGCATGCTCTACCACTTGAGCCATAATCCAGTCTCCTCCAAGTTCTTTTTTTTTTTTTTTGCTTTTTTGAGTCACACCCAGTAATGCTTAGAGATTGCTCCTGGCTCTGCACTCAGGAATTACTCCTGGCAGTGCTTGGAGGATTATATGGGATGTTGTGGATCAAACCCAGGTTGGCCATGTGAAAGGCAAATGTCCTACCCACTGTATATAGCTCTGACCCTCCTCCGAGTATTTTTTAAGGGCCTAATGATATATTACAGCTTTAAGGACCTTGCCTTGCACATGGTTCTCCTGGGTAGGTACCCCAAATCACTCCATGAACATCATCAGTGTTCAGGAGTGTCCCCCTGAGCACAGAGCCAGCAATCCCTGGGCACTACCGGGTGCAGCCCAAACCCCATTCCACCACCCCAACTTTTTTTAAAGGAGAATAAGAATATTGTCTAAAAGAGCTGTCTTAGTGGACAAATCTTAGATGATTTAATTATCTTTCAAAGTTTATAATCTTGTAAATGAGCAGAAAATGGTTTCAGAGTACTTCAGTGTTTTCATGCCAAAGAAACAGCAAATTTTATCTCCATATTTACAAATTTACATACATATATTTTATGTCCTGTGTATCTCTTGTTTCTCTGTTTCTCCACATCAACCAGAATCACATCTTGAACTGCTTATATATGGCCACTCCTAACTTTAAATGGTCAGTCGCAAATTCTAGATAAAATTCTGTACTTGCCACCTTCACTGAGATATGATGGAAAATTTAAGATATTTATTCCAAATTCTTGGTTCTCTCCTCCAGATAGGCTTCTTCTGTAGTCTATTCCTCTCAGTAAATAATTGCCCGAGGACAAACATTTTAGAGTTATGCTTCCTTTTATCTCTTTAACTCCACACACACTGATCCAGCAGAAATTTTTTACTCCAACTTTGAAATCATATTGAGACTCCATCACTTGGTCCTATTTTCCCTGTTTACATCTGATTCAAACCACTATAACTTCTAGCATTGCAGTGGCCTCTGAACAGATCTTCAGTTTTCATCCTCAACTCCCTTAGTTTATATACTTCCTTCTACAGAGTGATCCCTGCATGAACAGCAGAATATAACTCTCCTCTTTGCTCCAAAACCTCCAAGAGCTCAGAGTAAAAGTCCTGGACCTTACAGTGATTTGGATCCCAATTAATCTCGACACTATTTTCTTCATGTTCCCTCTCCTCATTTGCTCAGCCCCTTCCTGACCTTAAAACAAATAATGTCAAATGCTAGAGGGGGTTTGTGCCATAATACACAATGTCACTTTCCTGCCTATGAAGGACTTCTTTTCATTATTCTTTAACACTTGTCAACCTGGTGCTTGTACATTTCTGTTTATCTTTTTATTTTTTCATCTTCAGTGATGAAGATTTGAAGACCAAAATAATTTTTATTTTATTTCTTCTTGAGAGAGCACATTCAGACAACCAGTTTCTCTTTTGTTTTTGGTCGTTGACTTTCGGGCAACCCTGGCAGTGCTCAAAGGCTATTCCTGGATTTGTATTTGGAGGACACATTGTGTAGTGCCAGGGACAGGACAAAGGTCAGCTATGTATGCAAATAAAGCACCCTAACTCCTATACTACCTCTTTGGACCCAGAACTTAATTCTGAATTGACTCTCTTATACATTCCCAGAATGTCCAGAATTTTCACATTTTGTCCTCATTCCAACTTGTGAAGGTATATTTGTGATAGTTTTTGATTCATGACTTTTCTCCCACATGGACTACTTGGTACATTTTCTATGTAATTGTATTATTATCAAATATGACAGAATTTAGACAAATACCTACTTGATAAACATTTTTAATGAGCTATTAAACCAGTTAACAGAGCCCCTACACTCTAATAACATTGTTACTGCTCTATTTTAATGATACTTAATCCTACTGTCTATTTCTACTTTTACAGAAAACGAAGTGGAGGTTGATTGAAAGTTATCTAAACTGAGGATAAAAGATTAACTTATTTTTAGGCATATTTGTGAGTTTACTGATAAAGCAGTACAGCGGAAATACCTTTTTGGTGTATCTCTAAAGAGGTAGCTGCTAATTTCAGCTCCATCTGGAATTACTGATGAATCGTGGAAAAAGCGTTTTGTCCCGGATTTGCATTTGAAAAAGTTCTTCATCTCGTAGGCAACTTTTGGGTCCTTGAGCTAAGTGGTAAGAGCAGCCACAGCAGACACCAGTGGAGGGCCACCATCCTGGAATGATTAATTGCTTAGGTTAGTTCTGCAGGCCGACACTTGGATAAGCTGCAAATTTTCTAAAGGGTAACATTGTTCTTGAAGACAACTTAGAATTCTCTTTTCTTTAAACTCTTTTCATGGGACTGAGAATGACTTCACTGCAACTTCAGATGTTATAGAGACCTTGAAACAAAAGAACTCTCGGTGCATTATCTCCCCTGGGTCTCCAGAGAGAAAGAATCTCAACTTCCTTATTTCAGAATCTTGTATGGTCATTGTAGATACATAGAAGCCCCAAAAAAAGTGACAGCTAAAAATTACCACTGCATAATTTGTTTTTCTGATTTAAAATTAAACTAAGGATTAAAAATATAAATTCTACTATTTTTCCAATGTTAGACTTCATAAATCATGGATTTAAAAAAATTACAAAATTTACTCCCTCAGAGGTTAAGCAACTGGTCAAAAATATAAGGTGAGCAATTTTACTAATGTCTAATTACATGATAGGAGCTACTAACATTTCTTTCACCTGTAACCATTTCACTCAAGACATTTTCATATGACCCAGTAGATAAGTAAATAAAATAAGTGTACATACTAAACATTTACTGATAATAAATCATAAATAAATTTAGTTTTAAACAAATTAAAAATATTTTCATGACCCCCACATTCAGTGATGTCACCCTTTATGGGGCGTTGACCCATAACTTCAGAAGCTAGGCCACATAGATCAGAGGTCCTGGACTACTGATCTATGAACCATTGCTAATCTATAGGTGCAGAAAGGTTGAAAACTACTAGTCTACCACCTTGGCATCGACTACGGTCTATGGATGAGCATGCAGGACAGATGCCAATCGAAAGTGTAAAAAGGTTGAAGAATGCTGCTATAGATGACCTTCGGTACTTATAAATTTCTACCATATTAAGTGGCCTTAGGATTTCCATTTTTCAGATCAAACAAGACCACTGGTAAGTTGGGCCATATGTTACTTCCTTCCATTCAAAAATTCTAGATAGGGCAATGTTGGGATGATTGGTCAAGGACATAGCAGTTCCCTAGGGGTAGCCTTCAGAGGTCAAGTAGTCTTCCTGACAAGGACCAGTGAGAAACCTGTTTCCTCTAAGCATAGGGTACATAGTTTTTTCCTCCCAGAAAGAACTATGTAGAGTTGTTTCCCCTTGTCTCATTGACAGCATACATCAGGGAACTCAAGCATGAGAGAACGTGGTGTACCTGAGTACATTAAATAGTGAGTTAATCAAATGCAAATATTTGCCATAATTTAAAATGAGATTAAGCCAATTCTATATCTATAGACTCATATAGCTATAGCTATGAGGTCACCTCTACTTGAAACATCCTAACTTCAATTTTTTTCTTTGAGTGACATCAAAATTCATACAAATAAACATACTTTTGAAGGGAATAAGCTTTTCTTTATCATGAAAGTAAGAAGTGGTTTCTTTTCAGTGACCTTGCTCACAAGTTTATTTACCTTCTTTTTTCTTTTTTTCTTTTTTTAGGATATGGGGCATGTATTTTGTAGTTTTTTACACAATGCACCTACTGTAATTCCAAGTATATGCAAAATAGGATGTTAAATTCACTAACTTACCTAATGCATTACTGCAGATTAGGAACTAATTTTATTATGAATAAATTTTCTTTCAGGTTCAATTCCTTGCACCACATATAGTCAATTCCCTGAACCTCTCCAAGAGTGATCCCTAGGCACAGAGCCAGGAGTGATCCTAAGCAGAGTAGACCTCCCTCACCAGATAAAAACAACACAAAAAGAAGACTCTTTTTTATTTTATTTTTTTTTTTGCTTTTTGGGTCATACCAGGCAATGCTCAGGGGTTGCTTCTGACTATTTGCTCAGGAATTACTCCTGGTGGTGCTTGGAGGACAATATAGATTGCCAGAGATTGAACCAGGGTCAGCTGCTAGCAAGGCAAACGCCCCACCCGCTGCACTATCACTCAGGTCCCAAGAAGAAGCCTCTTTTAATAGAAACAATAGAAAAGTTACAAATCCAAGTAGATCTGGCTGCAGAATCTAAAGTTTTAACCTCTAATATATCTCCAATGGAAGCCATAGTAATTTCACACAAGAGGTTTTATTGCTTGGTTGGTTTTACTGTTTGAGGAGGCACACCATACCCAGTACTGCTCAGGGCCAACTCCTAGTGCCATGGAGGGGCATTTGAGCAGTGCCTCCTGCTCAAAACATGTGCTCAGTCATTTTAGCCACATCCTAGGCTCTCACAAGAAGTTTTGACTTCCCATCCTTGTTTCTTTTGCCATTGGAAGATTATATTGCCATTGGAAGAAAGATTTAAATAAGATCTAAGAAATAAGTTCTTAGTTTTAGCTCCTAACTAGACATGTTATTACAGACAACTACAGTCCTCAATTTTTTTTCAGTCATACGCAGTGGTTCTCGGACTACTCTTGGATCTATGCTCAGGGATCACTTCTGAGTTTGGGTTATCATACAGGCTGTCAGGGATTAAAGCCAGGTTGAACATATGCAAAGTGCTCTACCCAATTTTCTTGAATTTAAAAAAAAAAATTAGTGGGGGTAAAGGAATGGAGGGGTATAATTTGGGGCCACACCCAGCAATGTCCAGGGCTTACTTCTGGCTCAATGCTTAGGGATCACTCCCGGTGGGCTTCAGGGATCAAACTCAGGTTGGCTGAATACAAGGCAAGTAGCCTACCAACTATAATCACTCATCACTCTGGCCAAAGGCCTCAATTTTCTTAAGGACTTAGATCAAATATTCTTTCTGTTTTTGTTTTTAGACCATACCTGGATGGACTTGAGGCTTATTCCTGGCTCTGCACTCAGAGGTCACTCCTAGTGGGCTCAGGGGACCAGATGAAGTACTGGGGATAGAGCACGGGTCAGGTGTGTGCAAGGCAAGCACCTAAGTCTTCTACTTGTAACTATTTTGACCCAGATAAATTTTTGTCACCTAGCAATATAAGGTAGACAAACAAGTCAAACATTTACTGACAATGAATTACAAATGAAGTTACCTGAAAACAAATCTGAAGGGATTTGTGCATGTGTGTGCGTGTGTGTGTGTGTGTGTGTGTGTGTGTGTGATCTACACATTCAGTTATGTGATCCTATTTGGGTTAAGATGCATCATTTAAGCTGCTAGGGTAGATGATTTCTAAATTACAGGAAACAAGAATACCACCAAGCCTTCCTAGATTCCATTTTGCAGTAGTATCCTTAAAACTTTAACACCTAAAAAAAAGAGAAAATATAATAAAACTTATCACTTCAGGACTAGTTGGAATTTTGTTTTGCAGGCTTATTGTGAAGTTAGAGCAAACACATCACAGCAATGCTGAGTATGAGAAACTTGGAAGTGTTTTCCCTAAAATCATTCATGCTCACTGGGTCCTATATTTGCCCACAAAGTTATCAATCACACAGCTGAACACGGCAAGCTGCCCAATGCCCTAGGATATCTGGGATATTTAAGTCAACTCCAGAGACAGAAAACTACCTTGTTCAGATTGGTGGGGATTTCTTCTCAGCTAATTGTGGAAAGAAATTTCTCTTTATGAATTACCCAATGACAAGAGATAAAGTTTGATTAATAAAAATATTACATTTTAGATTATACAATAGGTGTGCCAGTAAGCATTTAAGCTTATCCAGTGTTAGAAATAGCCATATGATATAGCCACTTTATAGTATGGTCCTTTAAAATATGTAGATATGTTTATCGATTGGTCGATAAACATATCTACAATCGACCATATCCACACAGTAACCAAGCTCATCGAGGTTTGTAGGGGAGTACAAGATGCTGCTCTGTCTCACGTTCATTGATTTACAGAAAGCCTTTGATTCTGTGGAGACTGAAGCAGTCATCATAGCCCTAGCCAAACAGGGTGTTCAAACCCAATACATCAAGATCCTTTGTGAGCTGTATTACGGATTCACCACCAGGATCTCACCATTCTACAAAGAAGTGATCATTAATGTGAAAAGAGAGGTTTGACAGGGTGATATCATTTCACCAAAACTCTTCAGTGCCACCCTCGAGAACATCATGCAACAATTAGAATGGGAAGGAATGGGAGTGAAGATAGATGGTCGGCAACTACACCACCTCTGCTTCGCTGATGACATCGTTCTAATAACACCAAACATTAGCCAAGTGGCACAAATGCTGGCTGACTTCGACCGAGAATGTGGAAAGATAGGTCTACAGCTGAATCTAAAGAAAACAATGTTCATGAAGAATGAACTAGTTTCTGAGGCCCCATTCACTCTCAATGGAACAAACATCTCTGAATGCAGCAGTTATGTGTACCTAGGTCGAGAAGTCAACATGATGAACGACCTAAAACCTGAGCTGCGCAGGAGGAAGAGAGCGGCATGGAATGCCTTCAAAGGCATCGAAGAAATAGCTAAAAGGACAAAGAACCTCCGGCTCCGGGCACATCTCTTTGACTCCACCATTCTCCCTGCATTAACATATGCCTCAGAGACCTGGGCCCTACGAAAGCAGGATGAGAATGCTATTCGGTCTCCCAGAGAGGAATCGAAAGAGCTATGCTTGGAATATCATGCCTCACTCAAGTGAGAGAAGGAATCCGGAGTTCTGACCTCTGTCGCTATTCCAGAATCAGGGACGCTGTCTCGTTTGCCAAGGCATCGAAAATCAGATGGGCTGGACATGTAATGCGATTTGGAGACAACCGCTGGACTAGAGCCGTTACCGACTGGATCCCACGGGATGTCAAAAGATCAAGTGGCCGCCCACCTACAAGATGGTCTGACTTCCTTGTAAAGACACTGAAGGAACGGTTTGAGGCTCTTCATACTCCTGAATCAACCAGATGCCATTGGGCTACATTGGCACGTGATAGGGTCCAATGGAAATGTTACTGGCGCCTGCTCGAGCAAATCTATGAATAACGGGATTCAAGTGATTAAGTGATCAAGATATGTTTATCATGCATCCCTGCACCAGCTACTTAGTGAGTGAAATTTTTGTAAAGTAAACAATTTCAGATGATCGGATTATACAGAATTAGTTTTGGTGAAACATTTACTGTGGGTCAAATGTTTTTGGAAGTCTGGGAAGCAAATCTTGATTGTCTTTCTTGCAGGTGATTATTTCCAGGATGTTTAGGTGATAAATGGCTTTGAAAGACAAAGCCTCTTGAACAGAAAACAAGCATGATTACTACCCATTTGGAAAGGTTTAAGGACCTTAGAGATAGTACATCAGGTAAAATCCTTGCATTTTTGTTTGGGGCTGACCTCAGAACTACGTAATATATCCTGAGCACCATCAAAAGAGATATCTGGGCACAGAGTTAGAAGTCCTGAGCACAGCCAGAGGGAAAAAAAAAGAAAAGAAAATGTATGGATTTGAAGCTCAGGGTCCTTTCATTATTCAGTAGAAAAAAAAAAAAAAAATATAGGGGGTTATTGTGCTGGTTCCATCTTCTTGTGGCGTGGGCAGATTAGGGTGCCAGTAGACAAATATAATGTTGTGGATACTGCTATTCGTCTGATTATTAAAGTCCTCAAGACCGCTGGACAGAAGTAACATGTCAGTTAGCATTCACGAAACTACAACAGGGCTGATAATAATCTGCAATTAAAACAAAAGGTCAAAATTTTATAGCTCTTGACACCATGATTTTGCTTATTAAAATGTTTTACTGACTTTTTATATAGGTTGCCACTGACAGGAAAGAGAATTAACTTTATCTTCCACTTTTTAAAACATACAATCAAAACCCCTTATTTCCCCAGTTACAAATTTTTAGGTCATGCTTTTTTGTTTCAGGAAAATTCTTAACCATTTTAATTGTCAAATATGAACAAGCCAGATCCTTTTCTAAAAAGTTGTTGAAATCCTTAGGACTCCAAAACATAAGAATTCTGTAGATTCAGGCTTTCTAAAACATAATTTAATAACATGCAATTATTATTGGGATAAAACTTAATTATTTGGAAAATCACTTTTTCCATTTCATCGGGTTACTGGCAGTTTTTATTTACTCAAAATGTATTTAACAGAAGCCCCAAATTTTGCAGCTTATTTTAACAAAATTGTTCATATTTTTACCATTTATTCACTGATTTAAAATATTACTTATTATTTAAAGGGTACTTTAAGATACCGTATATTTTTTCCCACCAATAATATATTTTCTCCCTGATATTCAGTTTAAGAATTAGTCATTCAAAAGAAAATCCTGAAAATATATTCCTTTTAAGAAAATGCCTCCGGTCACCAATCTAGAAACAGTTTTCTTCTAAGATTACAAAAGTGCCCTCTAATGGTATAACTTATCCTCTCATTTCTTTTTCTTACTTCTACCTATCTAGAGAGCTTATCTAGTTGTAGTGTTTAACTTAAAAAGCATTTTTCAGAATTTCTCAGCATTATGTTTTTTTTTATCTTGAGTAACCTGTTGATAATTTGAAAATGTGTCTATTCAGCAAGAAATCTTTGATATCTTTCTATAATCAAGGCTCTAGTCCAAACAGAAGTAGGATGTTGCTAGGAAGAAACCAAATATTTTTATTTTGCTAGGCAAATCAATCAACTTGCTTGCACAATTTTATGCACAACCCAGAAATACTAGACAGTATTATCCTGTGATCAAAATGATTGACTTTGTTGAAAAGTTCTGATGAATCCAGATTATCAACGCTAATCTAAAGCTGATATTGCTCATGCTGTTGGAGGTTTTCTTCAGGTTTATCAATCTGGACACTACCAAAAACCAAAGTGAGAAGAGACAGCTAATCTAACAACTTGATGCCTTAATGTTTAGAAAAGGAATTATGGTGATATGAGAAAGTTTTATTCTTTGGAATGTCAATGTGTCCTTGATTAAAGGAGAAACTATTTTTGAAATATGACTGCTCAAAGATTACGCAAATGATAGTACTAAAGTGCAGAGGTTTTGGTACTTCAAAATAAATGTAATGCATTTTTGTTATACACACAGAAATCATTTAAGGTCAAGCTATTTAGAAATGTTTATGAGTTCAGTGAGTTGGTATTAGAGTTAAGTTGAAAACCAGTGGTTCTAAAACACTAAGTATATAGTTACACTTTTTCAATTTCTGGCCCTCTCTGTTTATTGTAGACTGTTTCATGAGAGTGAGAGTTGCTTGCTTTTAAATGTTATGTAGCTCTAAGAACTCGGGCTACTCTTTCCATGGGACTTCTTCACCTTCCTGCATAGGCTCCTCACTCCACTCTTTATGTCTCTGCAGAAAACACCAATGAAGAGACATGAAGGCTTATGTTGTTCTTTAAAGGCAGAGAATAGAGGAGAGAAGGAAAAGCAAAAACATCCCAATAATTCTTAGGCTTCATTTTCAACACCAACTTGAATTTTTCATTCTCAGGAGCCTTCATATAAATGATTCAGGGGCTGAAGGTTTAGGCATTTTCCCTGCATGTGACCAACTCTTGGCACTGCATATGGTCCCCCAAGTACTGCCAGGAGTGATTCCTATGTACAGAGCTAGGAGTAATCCCTGAACACAGCTGGATGTGGCCCCAAAACCAAACAAGCAAAACCAAAACCAAATAGTCCAAATTAACCTGTCAATTTATTGTCCTTAACCAGAGAAAATGCTTACAAACTGTAGTCACATAATGAATTTTAAAAAAAATGAAAGGGAGCTTGTATGACTCACCAGTGTACCACCTAAAAACCAGATGAATTCCCTTATCCCCCAAAAAGCAACAGAACTTGTTCTTAAATGTCTGCAGTTGGCTCTACTACTGTCATTTTGCAAAATTTATCTTCAATTACATAAGATGAGCTTGTCAATTCAGCAATTTTGGTCAAACCAAATTTGCTGAATTTGGTCAAACCAAATTTACTAAGTAAAAATAAAAATTTACTGTTTGAAATAATGTCCAAATTGATAATAATTAAATTATCTAAATATTTTAGTATTTTGGAAAATGCATAACATTTTAAAATTATTTAACTATTTAAAAGATATTAAGTGAATTTATTTATATAATCAAATTGAGATTGTATTCTAATTGTAGGAAAACATTTCAAATCACTAAACCTCAGCTACAATATTTATAGACTGATATTTAATTATGGTATCTCACTGATGTAAGGAATTTGCATATCTGACAATAAAAAGATCTTCCAGGTTTTCTTGTAACTGTCCAAAGCTCTCAAAATAGAAGGTGTCAAATGAAGTAAAGGCATTGTCACCTTTCTCAGTATTAGTTGTTAAAACTGTAGCCAACAGCCCTCATTACCTGTAAGTAATATGATCAAAGCAAAACCTTTTGTTCCTCTGTCACCAACCACAAAGTTTGGCAAGTCCCTTCCAGAAGCATGTAAATACATCTGTTTAAAGATGTCATTAGGAAGTTTCAGAGATAGCACAGGGATTAAGGGACTAAGGGATTAAGGTCTTGCATGTGGAAAACTACATGGGTGGAAAAAATACCATCAAGCTCTTATTGCATGTGACAAAACTTAATAAAGCCATGTTCAGATTAAAACTCACCACTGAATATACACAAAGAGACTTAAGTGATAAACTCTAAATATCTGCAGGGCTAGCCACAATGTGTAAAATGAGGGAGAGGAGATGCAGAGACAGAGAGAGAGATAGAGAGGAGGAGAACTGGGGGTGCGTGCTATTAAGGCGGCCTGGGGGCGGGGGGGGGGGGGGGGACATTGGTGGTGGAAATGGGGCACTGGTGGAGGGATGGGTGCTGGAATACTGTATCACCAAGAACCAATTATGAACACCTTTGTAATTGTATGTTTCACGGTGGTATAATAAAAAATTAAAAAATAAAGCCATGTTATTGCCATGGATTAAGAGTCACATATACAGTACACAATTTAAAATACCCACAGTGTTGTGTCAAGATTTACTTAAAAAGTATCCAAAGTGTCAATCACAAAGACATAAAATAAATTCGCAATGACCAAAAAGAAGATGGGCATTCAGAATTTACTTGCATCAAATACATCTGGAATAAATGAAATCTAATGTTTAATTACCGGGAATAGAAAGTGTGTGATAATTTAGTGAGGATAATTTAAAGGAATGGCAGGCCACAGAGACTTCTGTTATTTTCTTTTCCTTTTAAAGTGAAAATATTAAGTCTTTAACTTCTATTTTAAAAAGTCAGGGCATTTGTTTTTTGCTTGAATCATCCATACCACATCTGATAATAAATTTGAAATATTTGATCTAACTGCAAAGAAAATTCAGCTTTGGTCAGGAAAGGCCCCTGTTTCTACTAAGACCAGCTTGTGAGCAGAGGAGAGTCAGTCTGGGCATATTAATAATAGAATACCCAGCTTAAATAAGAAGATTCTCAAATCAAGATAGAGATTCAAGAATTTTAAAAAAATCCCAGAAACTGTCTATTTTGTTTACTTTTGCAAACAGTCACAAAGTTAAAATTATCCTCCATTGTAGTTGAACATCCGATGGAAAAAGTACATATTTGAAAAGGGTGAAGTCAAGCAGGTGAGGAAAGAGTTTTTAATCTACCCTAAGGAGCAGTGTACACTTGAGCTCTTAGTCCACAAAAACTACAGAATACAGGAGTTTCTATAGTGTCTGCCTCATGCTAACACAATAACCCAACAAAACAGAGCTAGTATTAGGTACAGAATTTATGGACCAAATTCTAAACACAGGCTGTCATTACACAATGGAATGATGTGCAAGTGTTTGTTTCAAATTCATTATAAAAATAATCTATGGATTAGAGGCCATCACAAGCATTTCAATTGCTATGATTCTAACCTCCACTTCTCCAAGGGATGGCCAACTTTCATTCTGAAAGGAAATTAAATTAGCATGTAAAAGCAATGTCAAATTAAGATATACCAAGGATTTGAATAAATTTTTCATTTGGTCATCCCTCCTTTCTGATTCTCAGGGCTTGTAGTTCTTAGTGGGGTCAAGACTGAAGCACTCTCATTTTAAAATAGCCAAGTCTACGGAATAAAAAGCAGTTTCAATTTTAAAGTAAGTGACTACGTATTCTACCATCATCATGCCTATAAATAGAATCATTGATGATAAGAATGGTCAAAATAATGGGCTATAGATAGTAGTCATTGATCCAGGAGTCAGACCAATTTTACTAAAGAAAATAATAATTCCTCTTTTTATAATTTTTTTTTTTTGCTCTTTTGGGTCACACCCGGCAATGCTCAGGGGTTTCTCCTGGCTCTGCACTCAGGAATTACTCATAGGCCGTGCTCGGGGACCATATGGAATGCCGGGGATCGAACCCGGGCTGGCACAGGCTGGCCGCGTGTAAGGCAAACGCCCTACCTGCTGGGCTATCGCTCTGGCCCAAAAAATAATTCCTCTTGAATGCATGTAATAGGTGGTCAGAAGTTATGATAAAAAAAAAAAAAACTGTAAGATGAAGCTGGAAAGACAGTAAAAGCTAATGCAAAGTTATACTGAAACAAAATACCAAATATCTCCTTCATGTCAAAATTTCTCAGTATTTTCAACTGAGATAGCTGTAATAATTTCCATCATCATAGGAGAAGCTAATGATTGGAATAATGAAAGCCCCTAAGGAAAAAAATAATATGCTTGGTTGCTTTTATTGCATTAGTTTGGCAACTAAGCCTTATTTCTGTTGATCTGCAATGAAATAAAAATGACTTCCTGTACAATGTTCCCCCAAAGTAGTTAGCCAACTGCACACTCATCCTACACTGACGTTTGGCTATGATGGAATATAACAGCACTCCAGGAACATTTAGTGTCGGGGAACGCCATCGTGGTCCCCGACAGTGTCAGGCCAGAGGTTGTCTTCTACCTCCGAGGACGCGGGAGAACAGATGAAAACTCACAAGTCGGTGCAGTTCCAAAAAAGGCTTTTAATAGTACAAAAGCTCTTCCACAGCCCTCCAATATAATGAACAAACTCTAGCTCTGGTCCGAACTTAGACCATACAAAGGAGCCTAAAGTCTCCCACAAAGAGAGAGGATCTCACCCGAGCTGAGTCCTACCCAGAAGAAGGAGCAAAGGGCCAAAGAGCAAAAAGCCAAAAGCTGCAAGGCTGGGGAGCCAAAAGCCGAAAGCTAAAAGGTCCAAAAGGCAAAAGTGAAGGGGCCTCAAGTCAGTCCCCTTATATACACCAAAGTAATCCAATCGGGAGTGTCATGTCAACAAAGAACTCTAAACAGAGTGTAGTGCCACACCCTATTGCAGGTATAAACAAAGGTTATGCCAAGGTCTAATCCTTTCTACCAAGATTATCTCTTATGTAAAACACTGGAGAGAGAGAGAGAGAGAGAGAGAGAGAGAGAGAGAGAGAGCTGATATAAAAGTAATACATCTTAACTTCATGAGCTTCATGTAATCTAGATGGTACCCACAAGGTCCTTCTTATTATTATCTGCACCAGGGTGATTCTGAGTATCTTGTTCTGAAAGGGTACTGAAAGGGTCACACTCTCCTGCTTAGAGCAAACTAGTGCGATCCTTCCTATAGTCTTCCTATAGTCTCAGCGTAGCCAGGGTGGTAGACTCCTGGTAAATTCTAACTGTCCCACGCTGGGTGCAGTGGGTATAAAGAGGAGCTGCGCCCAATCTAGAAAACATAGAAGTCTTAGTAGATGTATAAGTCAGAAGTTATTCAATCAAGGTGACTTCTGTAACTGCCACACCCTCTAGCAGTGTTTACATAGAAGAGAGGTCTCATTAGAACTAACCTTGGCTTAAGTAGATTAAGCTGGGAGTGAGCAAAACAACAAAACTCCCAGAATAGCTGTACCTGTCCTCCAACAATTTAGCAACTGCACATATCACCCTAGAAGGTGAGGCATAAATCGACATGGCCAAAAAATACTGAGTCCCTGCTGTACTGGATATCTTGAAAATACATTTAAAAGACAAGGACAAAAATACTGTTCTGCATCAGTCAAGCTGAGTGCATGTTAACTATGCATAAAAGTACGCTGTAGTGCGAGATAACACACATCAGAAGAAAGGGGTGGTTCAGATAAGAAATGTTGAATAGGGTTAGAGTGAGGACAACAAAATCAGACAGCAAAACAATAGGGGAGCAGAAATAATGAGAATTGAAGAGGATAGATGGAGTTTGGAAGCGCTGTCAGGGAGCTAGATACTTCAGTCAAACTGCATCAGTCACAGCCAAAAGAAGGTGCTGAGGATGTGGCTCAGATTGGATAGGACATGCCTTGCAGTGTGAGGCCCCTGGGTTCCATTGGCATCATCACACATACAGAAACAGAGTCTAAACAAGTATTAATTGAGTAACTGACACTGAGCTATGTGCCAGTAATTCAAGAGATCCTTTCTTCAAGATATAGTCACAGTATCTTAAGAAATAAGGGAGAGGCCAGGAGATAACTCAAATGGTAGAGTACATACCTAGCATTTCTAAGATCCCAAGTTTGATCCCAAGCTCCACATCTCTAACACAAAAGCAAATTCTGTTTTTACAAAGAATGAGAAAGCTTAGAGAAATTAAAAAAGATAATTGAGTGATTGTTTTCAAGCTCTTATTTCTTACTGAGTTTCTAATGGATACATAATGTAAGTTGGGCTTTCTCTAGCTATAAGAAAAGAAAGAACCAACTAAGGAAAGAAGTGTAGTGAAAACCAATACATTTTTATGGGTGTATGTCTAACACTACGTGTTAGTACATGTCCTATACCGAATAGTCAACATAGTTGGTTAGTCTAGGGAGCTTGCTTCTGTTGCAGTAACACCATAGAATATTGGTGTGAATTTCTAATAGCAAGTAAATCCAGTTCAAATTCCCTTGGAAATGACTGTTATGAGAGGCAAGTCTTACTGGAAGTTATATTTATAAGAGATTGATATGTTTAGTTATTTTTGCCAGTAATAGAACAGTTTACTAGTACAGTCTACACATTTCTAAGGATACAAAAACCAAAAAAGCAAGAGAAAAAGAATTTGCTGAGAACTTACTTTATGCTCCCAACTAAACTGGGTAACCAGAAGGCTAGAAAGAATTATGGAGGGACTTGTTTATAATCTGCTTATAAAAACAAAACTAGGTAGAAATTCCCAAAAAATGTCATGTTTACTCATGCACTATTTTTTCTTTATTTACAATCAATTCTTGTTACATTGCAGACACACTGAGGACTTCATAAAACCTTGTTTTATTCGGGTGATAGACAGACGTAAACAAGAGAAGACCGTAAGCTTGTATTCCTTGCCATGAAGAGAATTATAATAGGTCTTGTGAAGAGACTGCATTCAAGGCAAGATTAGACAGATTATTCAGATATTTCTTGGGGAAAAAAATCACATTGATTTTAAACTATAAGCCCAAGGAAGACAGTAAAGTACACGGTGGGAAAAGAACAACTGGGGCAGAAAAGCAGCTGGAAAAAAGACACTAATGTAAGAGCTTAGAGTGCTGATAAAATGAAGAGAAGGGTGTGGAACTGAATAGGCAGAGGCAATAGGAAGGTAAAGGGCAAACCACATAGATTTCGGCAAATAGTATTAAGCAGTTCGAATCACTTGTGAGCATAACAGAAAGCTCTTTAAGCAGGCCAGGTAAGTGATTTGATCCATGTCGGTGTATTGTTAAATCAATGTCTATGACACAGAAAATGAATTTTAAAAAAAGAGATCATTACAAAGACAAAACACAACCTCATCTTCATAAAAGAAGAGCATTTGAAGGCTACTGCAGTTGTCTGTGGTAGAACTGCTGTTGTCTTTAACTTGGTAGATGAGATAGAGTAATGGATAGATACAGCAATGTTTTTCTAGAAAAGGTCACATGATGAGTTGAAGGTATAAGGAGGGAAAGAAAAGACTCAAAGATAAAACTTTGATTATCTTGATGGGGCCAGAGCAATAGTCCAGTGGGTAGGGCATCTGCCTTGCACGCGGCCGGCCTGTGCTGGCCCAGGTTCGATCCCCGGCATCCCATATGGTCCCCTGAGAACCGCCAGGAGTGAGTCCTGAGTGCAGAGCCAGGAGTAACCCCTGAGCATTGCCGGGTGTGACCCAAAAAGAAAAAACAAAACTTTGATTATCTTGGGTATCTTACAATGATAATCAGTAATCTGACAATGATAATGGAAAGACAATGAGGCAGCTTCAAAGAAGGGGGTGGGGAGAAGTAAATAATGAAGAGATGAAGAAAACAGAGAAATGAATTAGTTGGTTATTTGAAATATTCCATCAAATAATTCATGAGTTGTGGGCCATCTTAAACAAAATTTAAAAAATATCATTCTAATCTTAAATAAGGCCTTTTAAAAGAAGAAAAAGGGGAAGATGATCTCTTTCCATAATGAAAAATACAAATGAACTTAGTCACAGTAGGAAAGAAAAAAGATATGTGGGTTGAAAAATAAAATACTGAGTTCTTGTGTCTGGAGCGATAGTATAGTGGGTAGGGCATTTGCTTTGTAGATAACCAACCCAGTTTGCATCCCCTGGCATCCCATATGGTACCCTGAGCACTGACAGGAATAATTTCTGAATGCAAAGCCAGGAGTAGCCCCTGAGCATTGCCAGGTATAACCCTAAATGCAAAAAAAAAAATAAAAAATATAAAAATATTGAGTTAAACTTCAGTGATGGGGAATGGGATATGCAGTGGGTGGATTGGAAAGTTGATAAATCAGACTTGGGAAATGCAAGCATATACACCTGCACCCACCACGCACTCAACATACTAGACACTGGATGTTCACATATCATGTACATACACACCAAACACTCACTAATGTACCTACACACACACACACATACACACAAATATGCATACCCTAATTGCTTCTTTGAATTTATTTCGAGTGAAGGGTTGCAGAAAATTTCAGATTGACAATTTGTCCAAAGTACCCAGAATTTGGAAAAAGTCCCAGTATATTTTAGTTCTGGTAAGAATTTGTTGATGGTTAGTGAGCAAGAAGTTAAGGAAGACAGATACATAAGTTATGAAGGAAATCTGACATGAAAACATTGGAACTTGGCAATCATGTAACCAGAACTCTTCACAAGCTGTGTCCACATGGATAGGCTAAATTAAATTTATAAATGTTCCTAGGAACCATGTCTTCCAGATGCCAAATACCTGATGGTATGAGGCACTTTTTTGAAGAGCAGCACTTTTAATGAAGAATCTTCAAGACAGTGAGAGAAAAATGAAGAAGGGACAGGGAATAAGCAGTGGGTGAGTTCAGCAAAGACTAGAAAGGGATAAAGTATAATCTGCAGAGACAGTCTGGAAACAGCAAAAGCTGACAGCCAGGTATGATGAGCTAGCCACCACCCTGTGAAACCTATTGTTCAAAAAGAGAATTACTGACCTCTTCCGACACAGTTTTGGGTGGTGGGCCTCCCAATTGGTGCTCAGGGGACAGGGACTGATGGTTCAATGCAAGGGCTTACAGATGTTGTCGGGGACGCCGCTTGGGTCCCAAGCAAAGTTCTGGGAAGTAAGTTCCCTTCTACCTCTGAAGCTGGCATGAAATGGATGAAAACTCAAGAATACAGTACAGGTTTTAAAATGCTTTATTTATCACAGGTTCAGGCATACAAATCAGCAATAGGAAAAACCCTGTGCTTAGGATTCCTGGCTAGAACCCCAGCCACATGAAGGCCAAGATGGCGGCCACCACGTGTAAAGGCCCTGTAGAGAGGAGACAATGACAAGGCTCCCCCAAAGAGTGCGATCTCACAAGAGAGAGCCCAAAAAGAGAGAGAGAGCCAGAGAGGAAGCAAGCTAGTTTTATACCCCTGCAACTCAGACCTCCCACTATTATGGGAAGCAGGGAGGGTCAAATGCCCTCAGGTAATTTCTCCCAGCACCTCACCTAGGCCCTTTTATATGCTAATGTAGCGAACCAAAATATGCCTGGAAATGCCTTTATAGTATAGAGAAGGGGGGTTTCTGAGATGGCATGTCTCTGTACTATACTAATGCCAGTTAAATATTTCTCCAAGCCTTCACAAGAGTCTCCTCTACTTCACGGTAGTTTTGTATTTTAGTTGCCTATGCTTTCTTGCTTGGAGGCAAACAGCATTTCTCTCTGGGCTAATTACTTAGAGATCCAATGTGGCCAGGCAAATATGCTGGGAAGATCTAGCTAGTCCCACGATGATTGTGGTAGCATGAGAGAATATTTATACCAGCCAATACAGAATACATGGTCAGATAAACTGCCACATTTAAACTACCCTCCTGTCTATGAAGTGACCTGCAGGAGGCAATCCAGGGCAAATGCAGAGGCTTTTAGAGGAGTCCTGCAACAAGATGTGATGTGTTTTTAGCAGGGAATCACCTGAGCCACCTAATGATGTTGAGGAAGGGGCCTCAGGGGCATATTGGTGGTACTCAAAAAGCCATGTAGTGCTAGGGTCTTGAATATAATCCATCTATCTCTCCAGTCCCTCTTCAGGCATTCTGCAATAATGTATTGAGCATTGGACCGAACTGAATAATCACTGTGACTTTGGAACTGAGATCTTTACTGATTTTGTTAGTATGAGTAAGGACAAAACTAAAAAAAGTAAAGGAATATTTAGTAGCAGAAACACAAGATTCTAAAAAAGAATCAATCTCTTCCATCCATAACTATATTGAATATTTAGATATTTTCTTGCTACCTCTGGTAACATGTACCCTTCTCAAAGGTTCTTCAAGATTCAAAAGGCTTTTTTAGTTCTACTGACCATAGGTACTTCAATAACTCAAGTTCAAAGATTTTCCTGTTCAGATGACAAACCTGGTTTGAAAAATTCCTTGGTAATTCTGCCAGCTATGTCTGCAGAACACATGGGCTGCATGTACCATAAAGTTTTGATCAAAGAAATCCTTTATAACCCAGCTTCCAGTGATGTAATATGAAGTGAGACCCATCAACAAGGCAGTGACAACAGAAACTTTTAAAAAACAGCCAGGCTGATGGAACCACAGAGTTCACTAGCCCACATATTTTAGGACATTCACTCAGTGCCAGGACAGGCCTGAGTTAGTGGGAAAACAGCCATGAACAAGATGTGTGAACTCCTTGTGCTAGCAGAGTTCATGTGACAGTGGGTATGAGACTAGATCAAATCCTGGCACTGCCTGAAAGGGCAAATGTGAAGAGAAAAAAATTTTAGAGTGAAAAAGAGAAAAAGAGAAACATGAGGAAAGGCAGAGAAGGAAAGGGAGTAAGAAGAAGGAGAAAGAGGAGAGGAAAAGTACCAGAGAAAGGGAGGGAGAGGTGGGGGAAGAGAGAGGAGAGAAAGAATATGTTGACAACTATTCAGAAGGAACAGTAGCTTTAAGGTGAGAATTAAACAGGCTGATTTCAAACAAAGGGCCTGTCAGGGGGGAAAGGTTGAAGGAGAAGAAGCCTTCTAGATGGAATGATCAGGAACCATCTAGGCTGAGTCCTCACTTCACTCTGAGAATATAAGAAAGGATATGGTGGCACACCAGGAGACCAAAAAGACTCACTGAGGTCCTGAAATCACTTCAGCTACAGTGTAGTAGGCAAGTACCAGAATGGAGAGCTGAGACTAATTGTTTAAAGGTCCATTATCAGATAGCAGATTGGAGCAAGAGAAGCCCTGCAAGACCCCAGGGCTAGGATGTCATTCCAAGAACAACGACTGAAATTCAAATATAAAATATTTGCCTGACAGTGTCAACAACTGAAAAGAACAGTTTAAAACAGAAGAGTCTGACAGAGGACAGCCATCTACTTTGAAGGAAGGGAGGAAGGAAGTCTCTGGGGAGGCCCTTAATAGGACCGAGAAGTGTGACATTCAGTTAGATGCTATGTTATCTGAGCTCTCTGCACACTGTCACTGAGTCAACTAGTGACAGTGTACAGACTGCCTAGTTGAGGCCTCCTTCCGTCCCTCAGTCTGATAAGGATGAGAATTCTCTGGGGAAATCAACAG
>JAJIBD010007102.1:0-117709 GCA_021461705.1 Cryptotis parvus | reverse complement strand
CTCTCTCTCTCTCTCTCTCTCTTTCCTTCTTGCTTCCCTTTCTTACACATTGTAGTTTTTAATGTATTGTAGAACATGATTGATTCCACTAGCTTGATGTACCAGGTCTGGACCATGAAAATGATGGCATTATGGTGAGCAAGTCTCATCTGGCTGCTTCTGAGGTCTTACAGAGTTGATGGACCAACTCCCAAAACCATCTTGCCTCCTGGGAGCCTCATGATCAGCTGAGCTAGGGGAGAGCCGGATGGCAGCTCTCCCCCATGCTTCTGAGTCTCTGCATTATGGCCGAGAGCCCTGAGGCAGTTCGGGGGGGCCACCAGGTCTCTGGGATGGGTCAGTGAGGGGAATGGGGACCCCAACTCCATGTCCAGGAACACCCGGTGACTTTCGCCTCCAAGAGCCACCTACCTGGGCTAGAACTCGGCTGCTCTGAGCTGGCCTTGAGATCAGCATCTCTTCTTGTATGGGTTCTGATGAGCTGTGGGTTCTGACCATGAAAACGGTGGCTATTATGGTGAGCAAGTCTCATCCAGTTGCTTCTGAGGCCTTAAAGAGGTGATGGGCAACACCCAAAACCAATCTTGCCTCCCTGGGAGCCTCATGGTCAGCTGAGCTAGGGGAGCCAGATGGCAGCTCTCCCCTGTGCTTCTGAGTTCTGTGCAACATGGCTGAGAGCCCCGAGGCAGTTCGTGGGTGGGGCCACTAGGTCTCTGGGACGGGTCAGAGAGGGCAAGGTGTACCCCAGCTCCATCTCCAGGAACGCCTTGGTGACTTCCATCTCTGAGAGCCACCTGCCTGGGCTTGAACTCGGCTGCTCTGAGCTGATCTTGAGATCAGCATCTCTCTTGCATGGGTTCTGATGAGCTGTGGGGTTCAGACCATGATAATGGAAGCTATTATAGTGAGCAAGTCTTATCTGGCTGCTTCCGGGGGCCTACAGAAGGGATAGGACCCACTTCTAAAACCCATCTTGCCTCCTGGGAGCCTCATTGTCAGCTGAGCTAGTGAAGAGCCGGATGGCAGCTCTCCCCGTGCATCTGAGTCTCTCATCTTTCTCTATTTCTATCTCTATATTTCTTTCTTTTCTCCTACACCTTGTGACTTGCCTTACGGTTTATGATGCAATTATCTATGTGTATATTCAGTAGTGAGTTCTAGTATGACATTATAGTTCATCATTCCCATTCAACCTCCCCAGTTTGTTACAATTACAATGATCATTATGGTGTACAGATGTGAAAGATTCTGGAAAGGACCTGCCCCTAGCCTACTTTTGTTATCTAAGCCTCTTGCATGGCTGTGTATTGTCATAGCTGTGCATCTTGTCTGCCCCTTGTCAGGTTCATCTGACTGCAGAGGGTTGCGAGCCCATAGCCATGCCCACCAGCATGGAGAGGGAGGAGCCTAAATCCCTGCTCCAATTCCAGCCAGTGTGGCTTCTCCCACATGACTGCTTTACCCTAGGAGCTACGTTGGTCTTGGCTGGGGACTAGCCCATTCCCTCAGAGACTCCATGGGCTGCTTCACGTGGGCTGGACAGCACAGCTGTGTATATGATCTGTCCCTTTTCCAGTTCATCTCTATTGTTCCTGTTTTTGGCATATCGAATACACCACGGGTAGCTTGCCAGGCTCTGCCATGGCTCTGGGTTCATCCCAGGGGCCCAATCTTTTCCTAGATCAGACCATCCACCATCCAGGGCCCACAGGGCAGAGCCCTGGGGATGTAGACAAGCCTATCTCCTGTCTGCCACCTGCCAACGCAACTGGGCACTGCAGCCACACCTGCAACACCTCGAGGGGCAGAAGCCCTTATACAGCCCCTTTTAAAAAAAGCAGTTTTAAATTTTGCATTCGAATGAAAGGTTGAAACTGCGATATGAACAGAGCATGGGGAGCATGGATTATCCATCTGAGAAGTTTAGATAATATTAACCTCTTGGATATGATGTGATCCCAAGGATGTTGAGATTTTTCTGCTGTTTTTTTAAAGATTTTTATGCTATGAATTATATTGTCTAGTGAAATTGCATGTGCATAACAGTGCTAAATGTTGATTACTTGTGTGTGTGACAGTGATTGAGAAGAACTGAGATGTGGATATTCTCACTGCTCTTAGGTTTACTGGAGACTGATTTCATCATTGGAGTCTAAGTTGCCAAAATGCCTGTTTCTGTTCTGTTTCAACCCCCAGTTAGTTGAACCCCAGTCAGTTTTGTTATGGTTTAGGTTTTTGGGCCACATCTGGTGGTACTCAGGAATGACTCCTGACTCTATGCTCAAGGATCACTCCTGCCAGGATTCGGGGTCCCTATGTGGTATATATGGTGCCAGGGACCAAACCTAGGTCACCTGTGTGTAAAGAAAGTACCCTACCTGCTCTACTATACTTTGACCCTCCAAATTTGGTTTAAATTCCATTTCTACAAAAAAAAAAAGAACTCAAATCTGTCCATACTCAAGTGTGCTCTCTTCTCTGTTTCCTACCTGCTGATATTCCCAACCACTGGACCTCTTCTAGGAGTTACTTATCCCTTTTCTCTCACCCACTCACCCCCACTATCCTCTGTTGGTCCACTTTCTACCACATCTGCATTCAGTTCAACCTACCTACCAGGTCACTTACCAGGGTTACCATAACAGTCTACTTAATTATATCTTCAGTCCAGTCTATGCTTCTAGACAATCACCACTCAATGCCTGGAGTTATTTTTCTAAAAAATAAGATTGTGGCATTCTCTTCCCCACAAACAAATCAAAAACAAAACTGTCTGCTGACTCCCAGTACCCAGGCTGGTAGTTTGGCTGGAACAGTCACCTGGAGGGAGCCAGATCAATAGTCCATCAGGTTGGGCATTTGCCTTGCATGCAGCCAACCTGGGTTCAATCTGTGGTATACCTTATGGTCCCCGAGCACCACCAGGAGCATTCTGGAGTGCAGAGCCAGGGAGTAACCCCTGAGCATCTCTGGGTATGACCCAAAAAGACAAAAAATAATCATGTGGAGGATTTTGCAGTAGGCAGAATCTCTGATCCTTTAGAGGAGTGCATCTCTTAGCATGAAAACAATGTGGAGGGGGCTAGAGGGACACTACAGTGGGTAAGGTGCTTACCTTCCACATGGCTGACCCAAGTTTAATCCCCACATCCCATATGAACACCGCCAGTAATATTACTCCACAAAGAATAATACTTATGAGAGCAGACCAGGAGTAACCCCTGAGCATTGCCAGGTGTGGCAAAAATGAAAAACAACAACAACAACAAAAAAGAGAATAACATGGAGAGCTGCTTGCTATTGTAAAGACCATTTCCTGTGGCCCAAGCAACCCACAAATTCCTTGGGAATGGGACAAGGAGAAGAAACACTGCCTGCTCTTTATCTGGGCAGTTCCTCTGGGTGGGACTCAGAGCTTGCACCCCGGAGGAATTAGGTGACACCTGCCCCCTAGACCCAAAGTAGACTTGTCCCTGTGTGTTCTGAAAGCTACAGATTCATCTGTGTCTTCTAGGGTATTAGCTGCTTCATGCATGGCCATCAGTTGTCTCAGCCTCAATCCACAGGGCTGTGCACTGGGCCAATGCTTTTGCTGCACCATAACTGGATCTTCTTTTGGCATCATAAACTGTAGCAGTTTAGTTTCTTAGTTTGTAGATAAAATAAAATCCTGGAACTTACACAGTTCTGAGCACTGCCTATGGAATGAGTCCAAATTCTCTCAGCCTAGTGTATAATATCTTATTCTACACCTACATTCCTTTATATATTCTTTTCCATGGTTCATCTCTTCATCTGATATCAACAAGGTATTCTTTTGAATAAGTAACTCAAAAAGATAATGGCTTTTTGTAGAGTTACTTTTAAAGGAAGAAAAATATCTACAGCACTGTGTGGATCTATGAATCTATTCCAATCATGACATGAGATTAAAAAATAAGCAGGTTTTAATTTAACATGTCGGTCTTTTAAAAGTCTATTACATTTTCTAAATATGAGTATCAGTCCATCAGCTTTCCAACTTTACAATACACTGGAAAGTAAGCCACAAAACCATTAGTTTAAATAGGTTACATGATCATAATGAATAATAGAAAAGAATTCAAGGAAGATTTCCTCCCTCACTGGTCCATGTGCATCCGCCCCGGTTGCACATTTGGTCGAAGAGAGACGGCCTTCCCTGAATAGAGATGTCTTTGGTGGAGAGTATATGAGTAGCTGAGCTCCCCTGCTAGAACCTCCAAACAAGCTCTCAAGGAAGATGAAGTTAACTTCAATCAAATCAAGTCCAGTTCATTCTAAACCCTAGCAACTGAATGAATTATAGTAAAGATCTTAGAGGGTTTTTTGCTTTTCATTCCCTAAGCAGTGCTTGGAGAGGGCTCACTCCCTGAAGTACTTAGTGGACATTGTGGTACTAAGGATCAAACCTGGGTCTCCCACATGCCTGCTAGCCCTCTGAGCCTTCCTCTTATCTCTGTGTTTGGGGATCACTCCTGGTGATAGTCATGAAATTACAGGATGCTGGAATTGAGTCAGGATTGGCCACAGCCAGTGCGAGTGCTTTAACTCCAATACTTATCTCTCTGGACACCGCCACCCCCAAGGATATCTTTCCCCCAGGAAAAATCTCTCAGCTCTTTCAACCCTGTGGACAAGCCTCATTTCCCAAGTTCCTCAAGAAGATTTTAGCAAGCAAACTTACTTTTCTTGTAGTAGTGAATTTACAAGTCCTTATTAAAAGGAAGAACATTTATGTCAATGAAAGGTCAACAGTGTCAAGAACCCACAGAAAAATTAGAACCCAGAGGGACTGGATGGGGCCACTGGTTTTATCTCTGACTCTGCATGCTTCCCTGAGCACCACAGGGAGTAGTGCAAATGTCAGAGCCAGGAGTAACAAAGTACCACTGGAGTGGCCCACAAACCAAACCAAACAAAATTTAAAATAAAAACTAACTCAAATCTGCAAAGCTCTAGCATCAGACACAAAGACCTTGATCACTTCCATTCAAAAGGAGACAATTTCCCCCTAATTGCTAAAGTAGGACCCTAATAATGTTCCTAAATTTCATATCACTGGGCGCAATGTAATTAAATTAGGAAGTGTTAAAGACTTCCCAGGCACACAAAGTTTTTATTGCCATTATTGTATAAAATTCACCAAGAGTTTTTCAGATTAAAATGCTTCCCCAACATACAATGGACTTGTCCTCAAACAACTGAGCTTACTAGATAGGAAGTTGATGGTGTTGGTTCTATATTTTTTAGTGTCAGGAGTGTGTCCTCAGCAGAGACAAGGGGAAATAAAGTGACTAATGGTAACTAGTCAGTTTCTCTCTATCAGGCTTCTTACTATTGGGCTTGTATGTGAGGCAAATCAGAAGAGAAAAATTTGTATGAGGTTGACCCTTCCCCTGGGTTTGCAATGGCAGAAACTGACTCCCCAAAGAATTATTGTCTCAAGGTCACACAGAGCTGTTACTTTTCAAGTTTGATCTAATGCAGGATAGTTCCCCTTATGAGCATGTATCAGTGTTCTACTTTATTTATTTTGGTTTTTTTTTTGTTTTATTTTATTGTTTTTTTTGGGTCATACCTGGTGATGCTCAGGGCTTACTCCTTGCTCTTCACTCAGGAATTACTCCTGGCAGTGCTTGAGGGACCATGTGGAGTGCCAGGCATTGAATCCAGGTTAATCGTGTGCAAGGCAAACACCCTCCCTGCTGTACTATCGCTCTGGCCCCACCTCCAGTGCTATACTTTATCTTGAAGCTTGAACTTCTTTTTAAAATTTATTTTATTGTAACACCATGAGATATACAATTACAAAACTGTTCATGGTTGGGTTTCAGTCATACAGTGTTCCAGCTTCCCGACCCTCCACCAGTGCACATTTTCCCACCACTAATGTCCCCTGATTCCCCCCCCGGCTCCGCCTCTGTAGTTTGCCATACATACATTTAGGGATTATCAAGTATATCCCTTTACCTACATTCAATGTTCTAGACTGGTATTATCATTTCCAACAATTATTAGCATACTGGTCCCTTCTCTGTCTTACCTAACCTCTGACTCCCACACACTTGCAGTAGATTTCTACCACTGACAAGTCCTTCTGATCCATGTTTTCCTGGCCTTCAATATTAGTACCATGCTTTTTTTTTAAATATGTATACCACAAATGAATGCAGTCATTTTATATCTGTCCTATTCCCTCTGGCTAATTTCACTCAACATGATCCTCTCTGTGTCCATCCATTTATAGGCATATTTCATAACTTTGTTTTTCCTAACAGCTGCATAGTATTCCATTGTGTTAGATGTACCATTTGAACTTCTTTTAGTTCACCACTGCCCATATTAAAGAGAACTTGACACATCCACAGATTCACATAATATGTAACAGCATTTATGCCAAAGAGCACCACCACCAGGTTTACTACTGAATGGCAGGTAAAATAGAGAACAGAAAATCATTTCAGCTCCAGTTGTTTCTCCTTCCGCTACAGAGAAGCTTGATGCTAATGCAGCATGGGAAAAGGAAAGAAAATGATCCCCTATTTTGTTAGTAAGCCTGAGTTTCTGGGGAGCTTTATGACATCTTACACAGAAACCAGAACTTTCTGTTCCCTGCTATATTTCTCAATGAAAGACAATCTGTGATGCTCAGGCCTTCCAAAAAATACCACGTGTTGGGCGTGCTAAGATGTCTTGAACTGAGATTGGGATGGAATTATTTTTCTTTATAAAACTGGTCTCATAATTACTATGAGAAATTGTGGAATTGAATCATAAAACACCGTTTGACTTCTAATCATTTATAGGCTATGGGGGAAAATAATATATTGGCACAGCATAGTATGCTTTCTACAAAAGTGTCAGTTTATTTTCTTCTAAGTTATTACAGATCTTTTAAGATTTAGATAAAATATGAAATTGGCAATTCACCTTGTTCTCTCATACCTTCTGAAAAACACCATTAGCATTTTTCTGTTTCTGAAATTTTCATAGAATAATGTTTCACTCCTGTGCATAGTGGTCATGGGCTAATCGTGGGATTATTTGATAAAACAAGATTAACATTACTTCACTTGTATCACTTGTCTTCCCATTGCTCATCAATTTGCTAAAGAGGGTACCAGTGACATCTCCATATGTCCCTGTCAGTCCTGTCAATGCTAGTGTAGCCCAAGGACATCTGCTTGCTCTAGGAACATGAAGAGCCTCAAACCATTTGTTCAGGTCATGGGAATGAGGTCTATAATTGTTACTGATTTTGGCATATCAAATACGACATGGGTAGCTTGACAGGCTCTGCCATGCGGGTGGGATACTCTTGTAGTAGCTTCTCATTCATTTATTGATGAACCACGCAGCCACAAAGCAGCCATGCAAGTAAGGATAGATCAGCTCTTCTGCTGGGTAGAGCTCTAACAAGCTGTGGAGTCTGAATGCTGAAAATGGCAGCCCCTCATGGTGTGGGGGGTTCCTCTGACTTCTTGCGAGGCTCTGCTGGGATGGCAGGCCAGGGCTAGAACCCGCCTTCCCTCCTGGGTGCCTCATGATCATCTGGGCACAGGGAGAGCTGATAGCAGCTCTGGATCAGGCATCCCTGGGCTTGAAATGAACTTCTGTAGGGTGGGGACTCTGACAAGCAGGGCTTGTGATCAGCTCTTCTGCTGGGTGGAGCTCTGACGATCTGTGGAGTCCAGATATTGAAAATGGCGGCCCTCATGTGGGGGGGGGGGGGTCCTCTGGCTTCTTGTGAAGCTCTGCTGAGATGGCGGGCCAGGGCTAGAACCCACCTTCCCTCCTGGCCTCCTCATGATCAGTTGGGCACAGGGAGAGCCAATAACAGCTCTGTTCCGTGTATCTGAGTTTAACATATGAACATTAAAAAATAGTGTCTATAATCTTTTGGTGGTTTTTTTTTGGGGGGTGATTGGTTTTGAGAGTATATGAGGAAACCTTCAGGGGGGAATTAATAGTTTTTTGCTTAGGGGTGACCCCCTAGCACTATTCAGGGATCAGAGGCAGTGCCACGGATTCAAACCAGGGCCAGCAGGATGCCAGGAAAGCACCTTATGCCTTGACAGTTTCTCTGGCCCTAGACTCTAGAATCTTATTTAAAATATCTAGTCTTGGGCTGGAGCGATAGTCCAGTGGGGAGGGTGTTTGCTTTGCACGCGGCCGACCTGGGTTCAATCCCCAGCATCCCTTATGGTCCGCTGAGTACCTCCAGGAGTAATTCCTGAGTGCACAGTCAGTAGTAACCCCTGAGCATTGCCAGGTGTGTGACCCAAAAAGCAAAAAAAAAAAATCAGTCATTTACAAGTCAATAAAAGCCTCCAAAGGTTTCTTATTTTTCTAGACACTTTCACCCTACTTAAAATTTACAGTTTTGCAGTATGTTCCAAGTGGAGAGTTTCACTGATCATATATTGAATATAATACCAGACCCTGCACTAAAGGCTAATAGTTTCTGCAGTGTTCCAACTTTCTGTTCTCATCCTTTACTACTAAGGTGTAAAAGGTTATGTGCTATTAGCTCAATTCTGTGTTTCCATTTTCAGAAGCTGAAGACAAGGTCAAAGTACCATTTCCAAAATATTATCAATGTTCTTAAAATACCAGGCCTTTAGCAACAGGAAGGTACACCCAATGATGACTTCCACATATGCTCACAGAACTGTGACTCAGACCATAAGGCATTTTTGGAAGTCATGTTCAAAACATGGGTACTGGGCTGGGGAGATGGCTCCAAGAGCTGGAACACATGCTTTGCAAATGGTAGCCCCAGATTTGATCCCTGGCATTGCATTACCTTCCCTCCCTCCATCACTGTCACATGTGGCCCATTTGGAGCCATTGTCCAGCAGGTAGGGTGTTTGCCTTGCACTCGGACGACCTGGGTTCGATCCCCGGCATCCCATATGGTGCCCCGAGTACAGCCAGGAGTAATTCCTGAGTGCAGAGCCAGGAGTAACCCCTGAGCATTGCCAGGTGTGACCCAAAAAAGCAAAAAGAAAAGAAAAAGAGATGTGACCCATAAACAAACAAGCAAATGACAGTGGGTGCTGGGATCCAAATATTTCTCTTAGCCACTTACAGTCTAAAATGGCCTTGAGCAATCATCTTCCCCTCAACTCAGTTTTCCCAACTGTAGCATAAGGATCCTGAGAATGCTGAAATCCAGAGTCAGTGTGATCATTGCCTATCCATACTGCAATATGTTAGCCCAGCAATCTGCAGTGCATGCACACTAACAAATGACCGTCTTTATTGGAATAATCTTACTGGTTCAGTATTTTTTCTGTCTAAGTTTTGGCAAAAAAGTTTTGTGCTGGTCCCCATAGGCAGGATAGGACATCATAGACATAAACTGTCATCAAAGAGAAAAAATCATGTCTAGTTGCAATTTTGAACCAATGACTCTCCAACTTACATTAAGCTAAAATCTCTTTTGTAAGGCTAAAGTCTTTTTCACAAGTACCACTTGGGTCCATTTGGTCTGGACCTCTTTTATTTTATTTATTTATTTATTTATTTATTTTTGCTTTTTGGGTCACACCTGGCAATGCTCAGGGGTTACTCCTGGCTCTGCACTCAGGAATTACTCCTGGCGGTGCTCAGGGGACCATATGGGATGCCGGGATTGAACCCGGTTGGCTGCATGCAAGGCAAACGCCCTACCCGCTGGACTATCGCCTCCAGCCCTGGACCTCTTTTTAAAATGCCCCCAGTAATTCCATTGGCTTGGGACTTTATCAAGCCAACAGAATAGCAGAGAATTAAATTTGTGTAATCAAAATACAGAATAAGCTACAGGCAGCTTTCTCACCACTTAAATGAAAAACAAAGAATGTGATTCCATCTCTATATTTGGTAGATGTGCTTGTAAAATTTTGCTTCTTACAAATCCCTTTCCTTAATTTTTTTTGTTACAGCACTGTGATTTATAAAGTTGTTCATAATAGAGATTGAGGCATATAGTATTCCAAAACTAATCCCGCCCCAGTGTTAGCTTTTCTCCAGCATATCCCAGGTGTCTGAACTTATTATCGACCCTTCAATTAAAGATGACTTCTGGTTATGTGTATCCTGTTGGTGTTTCTTTTAATTTTGGACATAACCGCAGTGCTCAGAAATCATGCCTGATGGGGCTCAGGAATTGAACCCAGGTCAACTGCATGCAAGACAAGTGCCCTATCCACTGAACTATCACTTTGGCTATTGCTATTTTGGGGATTTTTTTTTTTGGTTCAGAAATTTTCTTCAGTGCATTAATGAAAGTCCTTGCTCTATATTGAATACAGCTGACTCTGGTTAAATTTGGATAATGCCTGCCAAATAGTTGAAGCATTTAAAAACGTTCAGTTTCAATATCAGTTGTGGTTCAATATGCAGTCATTCTCATGGAAGGTTTTTTCATCGACAACTTGCCTACAGCTCCAGAAAGTTTTGTCTCTATTTATAACATTACAGATTCATGATGATGACGGAAATGCAACTTGCTCCTTTTCTGAAAATGCCCAAGGGGCAACTTTATGCAAATTATTTCTGTGCTGTCTTCCGAAGGACTCTGCTGCCATGGTTTAGATTGGAAGAGAACTGTTTCTATTCCAGTTCTCTGGAATGCTTTTATTCAATGGCAAAGATTTTCATCATTTTTTTCTCTCTTCCATTTCTATTGAGGCACCATGATTTGCAGTACTATTAGTGACGGTGCTGTGCATACATTGTTCCAACAACCACACCCTCCACCAAGAGTGGCCACATCCTTCCACCAATATCCCAAGGACCTCTTCCTATCTACCTCATTTTCATATGGATTTTCAGATGGATTTTATTTATTTTTTTTTAATTTTTTTTTATTATACCACCGTGAAACATACAATTACAAAGGTGTTCATAATTGGTTCTTAGTAATACAGTATCCCAGCACCCATCCCTCTACCAGTGTCCCACTTCCACCACCAATGTACCCCCCCCCTCCCGCCCCTCAGACGGATTTTAATATATGAGTCAAGGTCATCACTCAAGTCTCCCCAACTCATCTGACACAGAACAACCATAGTGTTCAGGCTGCTAGTCTGAACCTGCACCCACTATCACACTCTTTTACTCATGCAGCCACATACAGTGTGTTCATGATGCAACAGGCACTATGCCAGAAGCCAGGGAGCAACGGTGCAGGCTGATACCTGTGCTCTAGAGAGACCATCTCTAACGTGCAGTGGGAGAGAGTAGAAGGAGAGATTAGTGGTTATGAGAGATTAGAGAGATTAGGGGTTAGCAGTGATGAGAAAATGTAGCAGGGGGAGCAAGGACCCCAGGAAGCCTTGTGACATCATAGACAAGGCATCAAAGTGCCCCAAGGAGCAAACCCAGGGAGCCGTGGTGGAGTTCATGGTAGGAGTGTAGAGAGAGGCCCTACCTCACCACTTTGAGGGCTGTAGGAGTTCATGGTGAGAGTAGAGAGTGGCCCTCAGACAGAGCATGCTGGCGATGTTCACAGCCTCACGAGAAACCCAGAGAGAAGGAAGTCCAGAGAGAATGCCTTGGAGACCCTTAGAAGAATGTTGGCTTTCACAGCAAAAAGTGACTGAGGCATTTTCAGCAGGAAGGTGGCCCAAGCGGACTTGAGTTTTCAGAGTTGCCCTTCAACTGGAAGGAAGGCAGGGAAAAGGCAGGAAGGTATTGGTGATGCCTTGATGGGAGAGTCCAGCTGTCTTCCCAGGAGAGGCAGTGGGGAATGGTGGGAGTTTTCTGGAGACCCTTGGAAAATGGAGCTGGTTTTGTGGGAAATTGAAGCCCTAGCCAAGCAGGGTGTTCAAACCCAATACATCAAGATCCTTCGTGAGCTGTATTATGAATTCACCACCACGATCTCACCATTCTACAAAGAAGTGATCATTGATGTCAAAAGAGGGGTTCGACAGGGTGATACCATTTCACCAAAACTCTTCAGCGCCACCCTCGAGAACATCATGTGGCAATTAGAATGGGAAGGAATGGGAGTGAAGATAGATGGTTGGCAACTACACCACCTCCGCTTCGCTGATGACATCGTTCTAATAACACCAAACATTAGCCAAGCGGCACAAATGCTGGCTGACTTTGACCGAGAATGTGGAAAGATAGATCTACAGCTGAATCTGAAGAAAACTATGTTTATGAAAAATGAACTAGTTCCAGAGGCCCCATTCACTCTCAATGGAACAAACATCTCTGAATGTAGCAGTTATGTGTACCTAGGTCGAGAAGTCAACATGATGAATGACCTAAAACCTGAACTGCGCAGGAGGAAGAGAGCAGCATGGAATGCCTTCAAAGGCATCGAAGAAATAGCTAAAAGGACAAAAAACCTCCAGCTCCAGGCACATCTCTTTGACTCCACCATTCTCCCTGCATTAACATACGCCTCAGAGACCTGAGCCCTATGAAAGCAGGATGAGAATGCTATTCGGGTCTCCCAGAGAGGAATCAAAAAAGCTATGCTTGGAATATCATGTCTAACTCAAGTGAGAGAAGGAATCTGGAGTTCTGACCTCTGTCGCTATTCCAGAATGAGGGATGCTGTCTTGTTTGCCAAAGCATCGAAAATCAGATGGGCTGGACATGTAATGAGATTTGGAGATGACCGCTGGACTAGAGCCATTACCGACTGGATCCCACGGGATGTCAAAAGATCACGTGGCCGCCTACCTACAAGATGGTCAGACTTCCTTGTCAAGACCCTGAAGGAACGGTTTGAGGCCCTTCATATTCCTGAATCAACCTGATGCCATTGGGTTACATTGGCACGTGATAGGGTCCAATGGAAAATTTACTGGCGCCCGCTCGAGCAAATCGATGAATAACGGATTCAAGTGATCAAGTTTGTGGGAAATCAAACAAGGAATGTGAACAAAAGAGGGAAATAAGGGATGAACCGCTGGGGGGTCTCCAGGAGAGTTGGGGCAGTTGGGATTGTATAAGCTGAGGCAGGAAGGGCTGTGTGATGTGGGGGTTGGAGGGTCTAAGTAGGATTAGTCTCAGGGTGAGGGGTGCCACGTAGGGCTAATCTGAAAGGGGCTTTTGATGGTACTAAATGACTGATGGATGAATGAAGGATGCTCCTGCCTTGAGGAAGGATAGATGAGGAAATAGATTCTTAGAGTGTGATGTTTTCTTTAAAAGAAGAGGAAAAGCAACCATATGACCTGAGAGACAGAGGAGGGAAGTGGGGCGAGGAAGGGTATCAGTGAGGCGAGAGCACTTTTCCATCCAGGGTGACCACCTGCACTTTCTCTTGATACTTCAGACTTTCAGTCTCCACAGCCGTGATGTCTCTACCATTAACAATTTAGCACCAGGGAGAAGGAAAGGCAAGTCCCACAGACTGGGGGGCTTAGATGGTTAAAAGTACAGGAACATTCTGGAAAGTTTCTTGTTGTCTACTCCCCTATGAACATGTTAAATTCAGACTTAGGGGGCTAGAGAGATAGTACAGCAGATAGGGCACTTGTCTTGCCTGCAGCTTACCCCCGGTTCATCCCCAGCACCCTGTATGGTCCCCAGAGCCTGCCATGAGTCATCTCTGGGCACAGTTGGGTGTGGCTCCCCCATAAAAAATACAAGTCAGACTTAGTGAGGAGGGGGCCCCCACTGGCATCCTCAGGAGGAATTGAAGACGCCTAGAATGTCACCTACAGTGCAGACAAGTGAAAAGGGCATGTCTGTGCTGAAAGAAATAAAGATCAGGGTTGGCACCAAATTGATTTCCGATTAATGTCTGATGAAAGAGTAAATGAACCTGGACTTTCAGGTCATTCAGTTAACTAGACACTTATATAATCCTGGATTTCAAGGAGCCACTTTTAAAATGAGAACTAATGCTTGTAATAGCAGACTTCCCTTCGAGACCTCACTGCTCCGTGCATGCCCTGGGCTGCATGTCAGGTAAACACACACTTCTCCACAGATACGCGACTTCACAACAAAATTCTATATACATGACTTCACAACAGAGTTCTAGATGCAAAACTTCACAAGAGATAGATACACAACTTCACAACACACTTCTAGACACACAACTTCACAACAGGCAGATGCCCAGCTTCACAACAGAGTTCTAGATATGCAGCTTCACAATAGACTTCTGGGTACACAACTTCACAACAGACTTCTAGATACACAATTTTACAACAGACTTCTGGATACATGCTTCACAACTGACATGCCTCCCCACACCCCCCACACATACACAACCACTGCATTGGACACTTACTCAGGAGAAAGAAATTTTATTTTTATTTTGCCCCAACTTGATCACTTGAGCACTTGAATCCCGTCATTCATCGATTTGCTCGAGCGGGTGCCAGTAAATTTTCCATTGGACCCTATCACGTGCCAATGTAACCCAATGGCATCTGGTTGATTCAGGAATATGAAGAGCCTCAAACTGTTCCTTCAGGGTCTTGACAAGGAAGTCTCACCATCTTGTATGTGGGCGGCCACGTGATTTTTTGACATCCTGTGGGATCCAGTTGGTAATGGCTCTAGTCCAGCGGTTGTCTCCAAATCACATTACATGTCCAGCCCATCTGATTTTTGATGCCATGGCAAACGAGACAGCATCCCTGATTCTGGAATAGCAACAGAGGTCAGAACTCCGGATTCCTTCTCTCACTTGAGTGAGGCGAGATATTCCAAGCATAGCTCTTTTGATTCCTCTCTGGGAGACCCGAATAGCATTCTCCTCCTGCTTTCCTAGGGCCCAGGTCTCTGAGGCGTATGTTAATGCAGGGAGAATGGTGGAGTCAAAGAGATGTGCCCGGAGCCGGAGGTTTTTTTGTCCTTTTAGCTATTTCTTCAATGCCTTTGAAGGCATTCCATGCCTCTCTCTTCCTTCTGCGCAGTTCAGGTTTTAGGTCGTTCATCATGTTGACTTCTCGACCTAGGTACACATAACTGCTGCATTCAGAGATGTTTGTTCCATTGAGAGTGAATGGGGCCTCTGGAACTAGTTCATTTTTCATAAACATAGTTTTCTTCAGATTCAGCTGTAGACCTATCTTTCCACATTCTCGGTCAAAGTCAGCCAGCATTTGTGCCGCTTGGCTAATGTTTGGTGTTATTAGAATGATGTCATCAGCGAAGCGGAGGTGGTGTAGTTGCCAACCATCTATCTTCACTCCCATTCCTTCCCATTCTAATTGTCACATGATGTTCTCGAGGGTGGTGCTGAAGAGTTTTGGTGAAATGGTATCACCTTGTCGAACCCCTCTTTTGACATCAATGATCACTTCTTTGTAGAATGGTGAGATCCTGATGGTGAATCCGTAATACAGCCCATGAAGGATCTTGATGTATTGGGTTTGAACACCCTGTTTGGCTAGGGCTTCGATAACTGCTTCAATCTCCACAGAATCAAAGGCTTTTTGTAAATCAATGAATGTGAGACAGAGCGGCATCTTGTACTCCCTACAAACCTCAATGAGCTTGGTTACTGTGTGGATATGGTCGATTGTGCTGAATCCTTTCCAGAAGCCAGCTTGCTCACATGGTTGTCCTTCATCTAGTGTTCTGCTAATCCTGTTCAGGATGACTCGTGTAAACAGCTTGTAGATGACAGACAACAGGCAGATGGGGCGATAGTTGCCAATGTTGTGAATGTCTCCCTTCTTGAATAGTAGAACTGTCCTGCTGGTTTTCCATTGGGAGGGTACCTTGCATTTGGACAGGTAGCGTGTGAAGAGCTGAGCTAGTGTATTGATGAGTACCGATAGCAGATTCTTCAGATGTTCGGGTCTGACTTTGTCTGGGCCTGGTGCTGTTCCCTTCTTTACCGATGAGATGGTATGTCAGATTTCAGAAGGGAGAACATTGGGAATGACATGTCCATCCTGTCGAATTTGGTATGTGGGCAGGTGGGTGTGGCTATCAAAGAGATCTGAGTAGAAGTTATGGATAATCTTCTCCATTGCCTTTCTGGAAGATGTGATAGATCCATCAGGGCATCGGAGGGCAGTCATCTTGGTCTTATAGTTGGCGAAGGACAGGCGGGCAGCGCGAATGTTTTTCCCGGCTTCTGCTGCATCTTCCTGTATTTCTGCTCTTCTGTCTTTGAGGTCTTTTATCGCTTCTCTGACCGTTTAGCAAGCTTGGACCTTAGCATTTGGTCTCCTGAGGCTCAGCGCCTTGCCACGTTGGCGAATGAGCTCGAGAGTTTCTGAAGACAGGTGTCCTTTTGTGTCTTTCTCTCTCTCTCTTTCTCTCGGCATTCTTCGCACAATCATGGAGATGCTGAACCAGTCGGTTGTATTCTTCATTGATGTCGCCAATGGTTATATCTTCCCATGTTGCTGCAATGGTGCCAAAGAGTTCCCAGTTGGTGGTCATTCTGGGAGTTTTCTTCTTAAACTTTGCAGCCTTTTCTCCCTGTTGCGGGAAGTAGAATTTTGCACGAAGGAGACAGTGGTTCGATCCTATTTGGAATTTGGGGGATGACAGCAACATCGGTCAGACAAAACTGTCAATTGAAGATGATGTGGTCAATTTCTTTGTGGAACTGACCACCAGGAGATTCCCATGTCCAACGAATCCTTCCGGAATCCTTCCTAAATCCTTTCTGGAAGCCAACTTGCTCATATGGTGTATCTAGTGTTCTGCCAATCCTGTTCAGGATGACTCATGTAAACAGCTTGTAGAACTCACAGTTCCAGAAGGCTGAAGCGAAACGTTGGACATGGGAATCTCCTGGTTGACAGTTCCACAATGAAATTGACCATATCATCTTCAATCAACGGTTTTGTCTGGACCGATTTTGCCCCAACAGTGAAGTAAAATGAATTTAACAGAAAGCTGGGCTGGTGTCGGGAATGCTGCTGGGGTCCCCCGACAGTGCCGGGAAGCGAGTTTCCTTCTACCTCCGGCTCGCGGGGAATGGATGAAAACTCAGGAATCCTACTCAGGTTTCAAAATGCTTTTTACTTATCACAGGTTCTGGCCTACAAATCAGCAATAGGAAAAACCCTGTGCTTAGGATTCCGTGCTAGAACCCCAGCCATGTGTAGGCCAAGATGGCGGCCACCACGTGTTAAGGCCCTGTAAAAAGGAGACAAAGACAAGATTCCCAAGAAGAGTGCGAGCCCCAAAAGAGAGCTCAAAAAGAGAGTCCAAAGTGAGAGACAGCAAGAGAGGAGGCAGCCTAGTTTTTATACCCCTGCAACTCAGACCTCCCACTATTATGGGAAGCAGGAAGGGTCAAATGCCCCTAGGTAATTTCTCCCAGCACCTCACCTAGGCCCTATTATATGCTAGTGTTTTGAGCCAAGATCTGCCTGGAAATGCCTTTATAGGGTAAAGAAGGGGGTTTTAAGATGGCATGTCTCTGTACCAATAACTAATACTAATTGCCAGTTAAATATTTCTCCAAGCCTCACAAGAGTCTCGTCTACTTCATGGTAGTTTTGTATTTTAGTTGCCTTTGAGTTAACAGGGAGCCATGCTTACTTGCTTGAAGGCAAGCAGCATTTCTCTCTGGTCTAATTACTTAAAGATCCAACATGGCCATGCAAAAATGCTGGTAAGATCTAGCTAGTCCCACAATGATTGTGGTAGCATGAGAGAATACTTAACCAGCCAGTATAGAATACATGGTCAGATAAACTGCCACATTTAGACTACCCCCTTATCTACGAAGTGACCTGTAGGAGACAATCCAGGGCATGTGCAGAGGCTTTAGAGGAGTCCTGCAACAGGCTGGTCACAAGCAATTTGATTCAAACTGGAGCAGTTGGATAGACGAATTCTGGGCCAGTACTAAATAGCAGATTTATTTGCTAAGAAACCTCTTTATTAAAATTATCAGCATTTTTTTTTCAGAAAGTTTGTCCTTAGCGTCAAGCTTCAAATTAGTTATTAGGAAGTTTCTGGCCAGGCTGTGTTAAGCAATTGTTCTGTTTTCTAGATGGGATAACCCAAGATTTATCAGTTTATTTTTATAAACCATTCCTTAAGGCAGTATTTTTTGCTAGAGGGAGACAAAGACAGAATGTGTGTGTGTGTGTGGGGGGGGGTGCAGGGGACTGGGCTAACTCCTGAAACCACATTTGTATGTATCTGTTTAAGGAAATACTGTATTAAAATTTGAGTGTTCCCTGAAGTGAGTTCTTGGAATCATTAATCTTCAGCATGACAAAGAGCCAAGACATGACAAGATGAGATTTAATGAAATGTGATTATCCAGATGATCCAGAATATATCTTCCATTATTGTTATTTTTTTTAAGATTGGCAGGGAAATTAAACGTCAAGTTAAAAAATTGTACAGAACTCTGCAATTCATCAGAACACAGCAAGGAACTATAGACTGAGAAAAGTCACGTTACATTACATGCTGCTTCTCTTAGGAGCTAATTTCCTGTTCTCTGCATTCTGCTTCATCAGCTGTGGGGCAGAACTTCTTCCATTGTTTCCCCAGATCCTAGGTGGACACATAAGTACTGGACTGTGCAGTGAACACACTTAAGGACAAAATATAAAGGAAGGAATGGCAGAGGTTAACTCCCTCATATCCACCTGCTGCTTATTCATGAACTCACCATGTCGGTTTCTTCTTTCTTTTGTCAGCTAGTTTGTGAGGTGTAGAAACTTGGTGAATGGGATTGACTCTTGCCTGTGAGAAATCTTGTTAGGAAGTTAGAAACGAGACACAGAATAGAGTAAGATGAAAAGAACCAAATTCTGTACAGTTGCTCAGAGGATAAAGTGACTAAATCAGCCTGTTGGTTTCAGGGAAACCTGAAATTGATTCAAGCAATTTGTAGGAATCATTTTATAATGCTAGAAAAGAGTATTTGTTAATGAAAGGACTCCTTACAGAAAATATTACCTGTTCAGTGACTTCCTTTTTTTTTTTTTTGCTTTTGGATCATACCCAGCAATGATCAGGGGTTACTCCTGGCTCTGCACTTAGGAATTACTCCTGGCAGTGCTCGGCGGACCATGTGGGATGCCGAGGATAGAACCTGGGTCGGCCACGTGCAAGGCAAATGCCCTACTTACTGTGCTATTGCTCTGACCTCTCAGTGACTTCCTTTTTATGCCCACATCCTTGTAGATTTCAGCATACCAAATTTGGCTTAATATTAAATAACCTTGAAAAAAATTGAAACTAGATATCACTGAAATTGTTCAGTAACACAGCCATACTTTTATGGCTCCTTTGAATGTATGTGCGGTCCCTAAGACAATCAGCAATCTAATGGAGATTAGATTGCTTTCTTATAACTGATACTCTCTTTTTCTTCATTGCATGTAAGCTATCCTTGCTCTGGATTTGGGGTTCAGCTCACAGGACTTTTTTTTAAATCAAAGCCTAAATTTTTTTTCTGTCCCCAAAGAGCTTCCTCCCTTGTGTTTTGGGGGAGTAGAGGGCAGAGTATATGGGGGGGAGCCACACGTGGCAGTTCCCTGCCCCAAGAGAGGGAACAACCAGAGGGAATCCAGGCCTCCAGCACACGTAGCTTGACTAGCTTGACTATTAACCCTTTGGGCTCTCTCTGGCTCTGGAATTTCTCTGAAACTTTTTAGGTTTCTGTGCTTGCTCCTGCTTACTTTCCTTGAGATGCTTCTCCCCCAGCCTCCTGGGGCTCCAGAACTAAAACCATGTCAGAGAGTCTGAAGTTCTTGTTGATTCTGGCATACTCCTTCACCTGCTTGTAATGTTGATAAATCCTCTGCTGGAAAGAGGAAAGTGAGCTTTTAAAATAACCTCTTCTAGGGGCTGGAGCGATAGCCCAGCGGGTAGGGCGCTTGCCTTGCACGCAGCCCGTCTGTGCCAGCCTGGGTTCGATCACTGGCATCCCATATGGTCCCCCGAGCACCGCCAGGAGTAATTCCTGAGTGCAGAGCCAGGAGAAACCCCTGAGCATTGCCGGTGTGACCCAAAGAAGCAAAATAATAATAATAATAATAATAATAATAATAATAATAATAATAATAATAATAGTAATAAAATAAAATGACCTCTTCTAGGAAGTCATGATTGAAATGTTAAATAAGTCAATGCATAGTACACCTCCAAGAGCCCTGTTCTCTTGGATATGTTATTTTAAACTTCTAGAAATTATACCTTTATTGCCTATCTTCCTAGAACCGCATTTTATTCCTTTAAGACCTTTAAGTAATGGACCACTCTGCCCCTCCTCTCTCTCCATATATATTAAAAAATCTTTTTATTATACCACTGTGAGATAAACAGTTACAAAAACTGTTCATGATTAGGTTTGTTACACAGTGTTCCAGCACCCATCCCTCCACCAGTGCACATTTCCCACCACCAATGTCCCCTGACTCCCTCCCGCCTCCCCTAACCTGCCTCTATGGAAGATTTGCCTCTCTCTCTCTCTCTCTCTCTCTTTCTCTCTCTCTCTTCCTCTCTCCCTCCCTTCTATTACACATTGTGGCTTGCCATACATACATTTAGGGGTTATTATGTCTATCCCTTTGCCTACATTCACTGCTCAGCTCTGGTATTATTATAGGCACACATGACCCCTTCTCTTTCTTACCTTAACTCACCCTCACACTTGCTTTAGATTCCACCCACTAACAAGTCCTCCTGATCCATGTTTTGGCTGGTCTTGGATATTAGTGTCATACTATTTTTTATTTCCCTCAAATGAATGCAATCATTCTTTTTATGAAATATTTTATTATACCACCGTTAGATATACAATGACAAGATGTTTGAATTTTGGTTCTACAGTGTTCCAACACCCATCCCTCCACCCCTTATCATCTCCCATCACCAGTGTCCCCACCTCCCTCTCCCTTCCCCCAACCTGCATCCATAGCAGATTCTTTATTTCCTTTCTCTCTTTCTCTTTTGCTCTCTCTCTCTCTCTCTCTCTCTCTCTCTCACTTCCCTTTATTACACATTGTAGATTGTAATATATTCTAGAACATGATTGGTTCCTCTAGTTTTATGTACCAGGTCCGACCATGAAAATGGTGGCTATTATGGTGAGCGAGTCTCATCCGGTTGCTTCTGAGGCCCTACAGAGGGCCAACACCCAAAACCCATCTTGCCTCCTGGGAGCCTCATGGTCAGCTGAGCTAGGGAGAGCTAGGGAGAGCTCTCCCCATGTATCTGAGTCTCTGCATAATGGCCAAGAGCCCTGAGGCAGTTCGTGGGTGGGGCCACCAGGCCTCTGGGATGGGTCAGAGAGGGGAAGGGGTATCCCAGCTCCATCTCCAGGAACACCTGGTGATTTCTGCCTCCAAGAGCCACCTACCTGGGCTCAAACTCGGCTGCTCTGAGCTGGTCTTGAGATCAGCGCTCTCTTGCGTGGGTTCTGATGAGCTGTGGGGTCTGGACTGTGATAACAGCAGCTATTATGGTGAGCAAGTCTCATCTCGCTGCTTCCAAGGTCCTACAGAAGTGATAGACCCACTCCCAAAACCCATCTTGCCTCCTGGGAGCCTCATGGTCATCTGAGCTAGGAGAGAGTCGGATGGCAGCTCTCCCCCGTGTGTCTGAGTCTCTCATCTTTCTCTCTATCTCTATTTCTGTCTCTGTATTTCTCTCTCTCTTCTCCTACACCTTGTGACTTCCTTACGGTTTATGATGCAATTATCTATGTGTGTATTCAGTAGTGAGTTTTAGTGTGGCATTATAGTTTCTCATTCCCCATCAACCTCCCCAGTTGTTACAACTACAATGATTATTATGTGAAAGATCCTGGGAAGGATCTGGCCCTAGTCTACTTTATTATCTAAGCCTCTTCTACGGCTGTGCACTGTCACAGCTGTGCATCTGGTCTGCCCCTTGTCAGGTTCATCTGACTGCAGAGGTTGCGAGCCCATAGCCATGCCCACCAGCATGGAGAGGGAGGAGCCCAAATCCCTGCTCCAATTTTGGCCAGTGTGGCTTCTCCCGACATGACTGCTTTACCTTAGAAACTACGTTGGTCTTGGCAGGGACTAGCCCATTCCTCAGAGTCTCCATGGGCTGCTCCACATGGGCTGGGCAGTGCAGCTGCGCATCTGGTCTGTCCCTTGTCCAGTTCATCTCTATTGTTACTCTTTTTGGCATATTGAATACACCACAGGTAGCTTGCCAGGCTCTGCCATGGCTCTGGGTTCATCCCAGGGGCCCAATCTTTTCCTAGATCAGACCATCCACCATCCAGGGCCCACAGGGCAGAGCCCTGGGGATGTAGACAAGCCTATCTCCTGTCTGCCACCTGCAACACAGCCATACCTGCAGAACTTCGAGGGGCAGGTGGCCCAGAATGCAGTCATTCTTAAAATTGTTAAGCTTGGGGCTGGAGCAATAGTACAGTAGGCAGGTCATTTTCCTTGCACATGGTCAACCTGGGTTTGATCCCTGGCACCCCAAATTGACCCCCAAGCACCTCCATGAGTAATTCTTGAATGAAGAACCAGGAATAACCTCTAAGCATCACCAGGGTGTGACCCCAAAAAGCAAAAAAAAAAAAACCCTTGTAAGCTTGGCCTGGATGTAATACCATACATTCCAGAATTCATTCTTGAATTCCTGATTTTGATACTTTGGAATAGTATATATCCAATGGCCTAAGGAAAAAAATATTTCTCCTAAAATACCAAATTATTAGATATGAGAGACATTTTCTTAGTCCACAGACTATCAAATAAAGCTCATGAGAAATTGAAGTGCAAAAGAAAGTGAAAAAAATTATTATGCAGAATTCAGTTTTGTTTTGTTTTATAGCCATAGGAGTTAAGAGTGTGGTTTTTACACATAGCAGAAACACTATCTGTACTTCTTTATTCATCTCTGCGCTATTCACTATAGCTAGAATCTGGAAACAACCTAAATGCCCGAGAACAGAGGACTGGCTAAAGAAACTGTGGTTCATCTACACTATGGAATAGTATGCGGCTGTCAGAAAAGATGAAATTATGAAATTTACCTGCAAATGGATGGACATGGAGACTATCATGCTGAGTGAAATCAGCAGAAGGAAAAGGACAGATATAGAATGACTGCATTCATTAATACGACATAAATAGATACCAGTATTTTACTAAATGTGGGAAATGGTAATGGCAGATTAAAACTCACCATTGAATATACACAAAGAGACTTAAGTGATAAACTCTAAATATCTGCAGGGCTAGCCACAATGTGTAAAAGAAGAGGGAGAGAGATGCAGAGACAGAGAGAGACAGAGAGAAAAAGAGAGGAAACTGGGGTACCTGCTATTAGGGGCAGCATGGGGGTGGGCAGGACGGGGTGGGGTACATTGGTGGTGGAAATGGGGCACTGGTGGAGGGATGGGTGCTGGTATACTGTATTACCAAGAACCAATTATGAACACCTTTATAATTGTATGTTTCACCGTGGTATAATAAAAAAAATTAAAAAAAAAGAGTGTGGTTTTTAAATTCACTAGGTAATTTGTAACTCATGATATTCAATATAGGGTTTAATGAGTTAATGCAATTAATAGCTTAGAATGAATCATGACATATTAAGAATATATTTTAGCCACTTTACATATATTGCTTCTGATTTTAATATTTAAAATCTCTTTAAACCGTGACTCTTATAACAAGTAGATCAAGTCATATTCTTAGAGATTTGGGCTTAACAGATGTAAAATCAAATGCTAGAGAAATAATTTAGCATTAATTTCTCATAAAAATTAACCAAGAAATGAGACCATGTGAAAATGACATTTCAATGAGGAGATTTAAAACTTCCTTTGTAGGGAAAGAAATAAACCTGCCATGGAGGCGGGCTGGGGGAGGGAGGAGGGAACCAGGTAGTTGGTGGTGGGAGATGGGCACTGGTGGTGGGATGGGTGCTGGAACACTGTATGAACAAAACCCAAATATGAACTTTTTAATTGTATATCTTTGTAATTGTATATCTCACAGTGGTATAATAAAATAATTAAAATAAATAAATAAATAAAACTTCCTTTGTAAAACAGCAATTGTTGGAATTACTGACAGGATGAGCACTAATGAGCCAGGTTCCCATGTACTGCCCAGGTTTTGTTAGGATTCCAAGTACTTTTTAAAAAAACAAATGCCCCCTTAATTAAAAAATAAATTAAGAAATCCCCTGCTCAGTAAACTTTATGTGTTGGACTCAAAAACCCTCGATTTAAACAAACAAACAAAAACCCTCAGTTCATAGGTCAGGGAGACTAAGTCCGGTAAGGAAACGCTTACGTGTGGCTGAGCAGGGTTTGATCCCCAGCACCCTCATGGTCCCCTAAGTCTCTCCAGGAGCGATCTCTGGACTCAGGATGAAAAGTAAGTCATAGCATTGATAGCTGTGTCTCCAAAACGAAAACACTAAACAAGAACTAGTTATTTCAACTCCATAGTTAAATATACCCCTGTGATAGGAATGTTTTGAATCTCATACAAAGACCCACGTTCTTTGGCTCTTGGCAAAACAATATTTACTGGAGATCAGCTATGTGCACAGGTTTTCCGAGGCAGATGGGGAGGGCGCTCGACAGTGCCTGCTGTCCAGTCAAAGGATCCTGCTTACCTGCACTGTCCCCAGGTGCAGCCCCTACCCCTGGTCATAGGTAGCCGAGGAGGGCACACGCAGCTTCCTCTTGATGGATGCCATCTTTTTGCCTGTGGCGCCCCAAATGAACTGGGGCTCTTTCTCAGGCTACCTCTGGGCTCACTCTGCGCCTGGCCTGGAAAGGGCAGTATGGGGCGGCTGATCTTATCCCTGCCCACCTCTTTTGGGGGGCGGGGCCGAGGGCTTTGGAAATTTCTGGGACAGGGAGGGGCAGATTTGAGGCAGGAGAAAATATTGCAACTCAGCCTCTGTGCAAGGGCGTTTTCCCTCTTGGGGGCAGCACCACCTGGTCCCCATTGGGACTCCACGCAGTGAAAGAAGCTTCTGCATATTTATTCCGTTTTTGGGGTCCAAACAGCCCCACAACGGAACCTTATGGCCTCTAAGTTACTCTCTGTAGCAGCTGGTAGTGTAATAGGACACTCCACCTGTCACTTATGGAGAAACTTTCCGTTCTGATCCTTCTGGTTGGACAGGCTGGGCTGTGGTCTGCTCCATGGGTGTGTTTCCTGGCTGCCCACCCGACAGCTCCCCTAATGTGCTGGGGCGGGCGCATTGGTGCCCCTGCACAAGTTCTCAGAATGCAGCTTCTACTTCGTCCTGTGCTCCAAGATCCAACGCCAACTCTGTCAAAATGGAACTTCAGGCCCAAAGATCCAATCACGCCTCCAGTGAAAAACCAGCCCTGTCCTTCTGTCTGTCTCTGCTTTTTCCCCGGAGATGGGACTGGGGCAGCTTTTCTAGGATTTGATGAGAAAGGAAGGAGGGTCTTTCCCCTCATGCCCTCATGACTCAGGTTTTACCTAAACCTAGTGGTTTCTCTTTGTATTTCTTTTTTGATTGCTACATGCCAGATCACTCCTGGTAGGACTTGGGGAACCATATGGCGTGCTGGGGAGCTAACCCCCGGCCAGTTGCATGCCAGGCAAGCGCCCTATCCACTGAACTATCACTCTGGCCTCTAAACTTAGTGTTTTTGTATTTTCCTCAATCTGGAGCACAAATGCATCTTTTTTTTTTTTCATTTTAAATTGGATTCCCTCAGCAGCGCAGACCTCAACTTCTTAACATTGCTGAGCTAGGGAGGGAGAGGCGTCTGGATGATGCACGGACCGGAATTAATCCCAAATCCACCGCCTAATGACTCCCAGGCGTTTCTGGCATGGCTGGCCTGTGATGCAGCTTAGGGTGAAAGCGGAACCGTGTAGGAGGTTCTGGTCTAGGTGGATTCCTCTGGCCAGCAAGGTTTTTTTTTTTTTTGCCTTTTTTTTTTTGGGTCACACCCGGCAATGCTCAGGGGTTACTCCTGGCTCTGCACTCAGGAGTTACTCCTGGCGGTGCTCGGGGACCATATGGGATGCCGGGATCAAACCCAGGCCGGCAGAGGCCGGCCGCGTGCAAGGCAAATGCCCTACCCGCTGGGCTATCGCCTCCGCCCCTGGCCAGCAAGGTTTTGGTAGTAAGGTTTCGTTCTCTTTGGAAAGAGCTCTTGCTTTAGAGGGGACCCCCTCCCCCTCCTCCCTGTGATTGACCTTTTGGGTTTCACTGCCTCCCTCATTCCATCCCTCAACCCCTCCAGACCGGCTACTCTGTCTCTTGTCTGGATGCCAGAAATGCAACGGAGGACCTGAGGACTGTGAAACATGTTTATTATTCCCTCTCCTGCCTGAGGTCTCACCACTCTTTTAATAGGAACATCAATGGGGAAAATAGCTCAGAAAATCAGCAAGAGAAGGGTCAAGTGGAGGATACTGCAAAAGCCAGTCGAATGCCATGTTACAATATTGCTTTATAAAAATGTGGGTGCAGCCTTGTTTTCTCCTCCCTCCCCTCTGCTGATGCTGAGTGGGTCACACACACACTTATCCTGATGCTCGCACATTTGGTCGCCTCACTCTCTAGCACATTCTGGCTGTAGGTCATGCCGGGGTTGCTGCATTGCCGCACACAGGCTCCATAGGGGCTGCTCATTTGATTCCGGCACGCTGGCAACTTTGTAGTCACGGTGCTTGCCACTACTAAAGGGCCATTTAGTGGCCGTGTCCATGCATACCTGGCTGCAGCCTGGCTGGGTCCTGCTTACAGTGGTGGGTCACAGCCAGCAGAGCCACAGGCTGCAGAGTCCTGCTCCGTGCTTGTGGCTGCACCACAGATTGAACTCGCTGCCCCTTGCTGGCAAGACAAACACTTTCAGCATTTGCATCATCCCCCAACCCCCTTGCTATTATTTTTATTTTTTAAATATAGTAATTCACTTCAAAAGTGCTTTAGTTCTACTATTTTGTGCCAGAAAAAGTAAAGAAACCACGGCAGCATCTGTGATGGCAAGCATGACTATATTGACTTCTCCTTGTTAAATGTCGGCAAGAAACTAAATCATGTTTTGCAAAGTACTAAACTCCCAGGTATTTATTTTTGAGTCAAATAGAAGAACTTTAATTACTCTCCACTACCAAATCATTAAATATTAGCTATGCAGTGACCACAGACAGAAAATTGACAATATGGCGATACTCTTTTATATGTATGAGTTTTTTAACCCTTATATTGAAAGAGTTGGCCACCCGATGGGGTGACTGACTGGGAGCCTCGGAACGCCGCACCTAGCAAGGAAAACTCTGAGAGACCGGGTCCTATGCAAAAGCAAGGGTTTTTATTAATATTCGAAGATACCCGGCTCATAGCATGACCACAGGCAGTCAGCGGCTAAGAGCCCCGAACCCTTCCAGGGAGGATCTTTTAAGAGATAGTTCCCACTGCTACAGAAAAGCCCGCGTAACCATCCAATAGATTTAAAATATTACATCAAGGTCTGCAAGCAGGCAGCCAATCACTTTGTACCAAGTAACCATCCCCTACCAATCAGATCATACTTAATACTTCTTTCTATATTTGGTGCGGCTAGACACACGTGTGGGATCATGGGTCAGCAACGGCTATGCATACGTGCAGGAATGCGATTCAGGCAATTCAGGCCAGATAGTAGGTTCTGGGCGGGGGTCTCATAACCTCTAACAGGAATTTGTTCTGGGCCTTTTGTAGATAACAGAAAGGTTACTTCAAGATGAAAAGGACACTCAGGCCCTAAATTGGTAGCTTTCCATGAGTAGGCCTGCCCTGTTTGCTGCCTTCTTTCAATATCAGTATAATATTTGCAGATAATGTATTTTGCAAAATTTTCATATTTCTTCAATGCTGTGGTAAGTGATATTTTAGGATAGCAAATTAGTGATAGAAACCAAGTAGTATTATAACTAATTATAGAGGTTATTTTTAAAGATATCCTTGTGACAAATTTGTGGCATAGTGTGAAATGTTTGTAAAGTTTGGTATGATCACTGCAGAGTTTTGTCACCTTAGCAATGGCCCTGTGGCTTTTTGAAAGACTTTTAATGAAAGGGACATTTTTACTCAATTTGTTAAAATGTAATTATTGGTTTGCTCTCTCGTGTTCCATAGCCTTCTTGTCCCAGAGTCAACGAGATGCGATCAAAGCAAAATTGAAGCATTTAGTTTAGGGGCTGAGGGGGTAGAGTTATTAAAACTGTGCCGAGAACATCAACGTAAAAAAGCACTCAAATTTGTTCCTCTTTTCTGGGGTGTGGCTAGCTTGCACTCAGGTCCATTTTATGCTGATAAGCTTCAGTGGGGGCAATTCTGCTCTGTGGGAATCCTGTCATATGGTGATTGATCCACAACATTGCTGGTGTGTCTGTGGCTGGTGGCTTTGTTTCTTCCTGGAGCCGGAGGCACTGCATGTTCTCCTGGCGCCTGGAACTACCTGCTGCCCACCATCAATTCCTTTTCTGCTCTGAGGGTATTTCTATTCTACTTTACCTAGATGCAAGTCTGTTGCCCAGGCTCAAGATAACATGCTGTTTCTTTCCAATCTAAACATTATTTTATTTCTAGTAGACGTGATACCAAAAAGCCCACTTTTTTTCTGATTAGAAAATAATTTAGATTGGTGCCGGAGCAATAGCCAAGCGGTAGGATGTTTGCCTTGCACGCGGCCGGTCTGTGCCGGCCCGGGTTCAATCCCCGGCATCCCATATGGTCCCCTGAGCACCGCCAGGGAGTGTTTCCTGAGTGCAGAGTCAGGAGTAACCTCTGAGTGCCCCCGGTGTGACCCAAAAAAGCAAAAAATAAATAAATAAATAAATAAACAAAATAAACAAAATAATTTAGATAAATCTTTGGATAAATGTTCCAATGCAGTTATCAGTTCCACATTTTTAATGAGAATTTAAATTTTTTCTTTGTGTTTTGGGCTACTCTTGATAATACTCAGGGTTACTCCTGGTTTTGCACTCAGGAATTACTCCTGGAGGTACCCAAGGGGTGACCACGTATACAGCAAATACCCTACCATCTGTGCTGTGCTCTAGCCCCACTAATATTTACATTTTTACTTTCTACATTTAACCCACTGGAGATAAATCCCCTCCCTTTTCCTTTTTTTTTTTTTTTTTTTTTTTTTGCTTTTTTGGTAACATACCCGGCAATGCTCAGGGGTTACTCCTGGCTCTGCAATCAGGAATTATTCCTGGCAGTGCTTGGGGGACCATATGGGATGCTGGGGTTCAAACCCTGGTCAGCCGCATGCAAGGCAAGCACTGTTCCCGCTTGTACTATTGCTCCAGCCCTGGAAATAAATAAATCTTTATGAGTGTGTGTGTGTGTGTGTGTGTGTGTGTGTGTGTGTGGTGTGTAGTGTAGGGAGAGAGAGAGAGAGAGAGAGAGAGAGAGAGAGAGAGAGAGAGAGAGCTGTAAATTCTAGACTTGCTGATCAGTGGCTATGATCAGAAACTGTGCCCTCAGCCAGCTGTGCCCAGACCCCACTACTGACAGTGTCTTTGTTTCTCCTCTCAGAATGGCCTCAACGCTCTCCACTTGGCGGCCAAGGAGGGTCACGTGGGGCTGGTGCAGGAGCTGCTGGGACGAGGCTCCGCAGTGGATTCTGCCACTAAGGTAATGTCCATGCTGGTAATACCTGTTCTTAGGAAAGATGATTTAAAGCTTCTTTTCCTTGATTGTACATTTAATGGCTTGGCTAGAAAACCAACATTCTACTTATGCAGAGCTAAAATGAAGCCATTTCCATTATACTAGAATTTGATTTAGCATGAGATACAAGAAATCTATGAAACTTAGTTTCTAGCTTGTCTTTTTTCCTTTGAGTCACCCGGAGTAGACTAATTCTATAACCACATCGCTGTTATTTCATTCCTTTAATTGACTTGGAAAGTAATGTGGTATTTCTCAATGAAAATGAGCAATATTCATGCTTTCCTTAAATAATTCTGTCTTCCCATGTATATATTTAATGTGGTTTGAGAATACACAGAATTCTTTATGTGCTAATAGAAAAAAAATTTGGGATCATTAATTGAGTTATTGACTGAAATTATGCTTTATCACTAGAATACTGTTTGTAAGGAAACTGGACTCTTAAATATTTTATAATGTATTAGGGATTATTGCTCCTGATCTATACTACTTTTTCAAAAAAAAAAGAGAGAGAGAGAGTTTACTTGTTGGTTGTTTTTTATTTTGTTTTGTTTTGTTTGGAGGAAACTTGCCCATTGGTGGTCAGGATTGATTCCTGGTTCTGTGATTCAAAGTTCATGTATAGTTTGGTTTGGAAACTGAATCAGGGTCAGTTGTGTGCAAGGCAGGGCCTTAACTATCTCTCTAGCGTTGCTCTTGGGGAACTATTTCAGAAATAACAGATATTAAAATACATTATCTTTGTTGACAGGTCTTTGTCTTTATAAGGTGGTTTAATTTGGAAGAAGAAAATTGTTACCAGTTAGACTCCAGCCAGCTTGAGAGTAGGGGTGTGGGGATTCTGGCTTTAAAGGAGAGAATATGTCACTACAGCCTCCGGCTGGGCTTCAGGGACAGAGGCAGTAATTTTGGAATTAGTGAGGACTATAATCATTCAACCTGTATACCCCACACCTCATGTGCAATTCTCACAATATGCATCCACCTTACAGTTGCAAGTATGCGGCAATCCTGGTCAAATCTAAGATTTTAAAAAAGCATCAGCAAAAGCTTGAAAGCAATACCAAAGAAGATACAATGGAAGTTCACTGCACTCCAGACTTTGAACGTGTAGAATAAGCATTTGCATTCATTAATTCATGGCCACTTTTAAATGTTACACTAGTTTTATTTTTTTAAATTTTTTATTATACCACCGTGAGACATACAATTACAAAGGTGTTCATAATTGGTTCTTGGTAATACAGTATTCCAGCACCCATCCCTCCACCAGTGCCCCATTTCCACCACCAATGTCCCCACCCCCTCCCCCATCCCCATGCTGCCCTAATAGCAGGTACCCCAGTTTCCTCTCTTTCTCTCTCTCTCTCTCTGTCTCTGCATCTCTTTCCCTCTTATTTTACACATTGGCTAGCCTTGCAGATATTTAGAGTTTATCACTTAAGTTTTTGTGTATATTCAATGGTGAGTTTTAATCTGTCATTACCATTTCCCATATTTAGTAAAACCTGGTATCTATTTATATCCTATTAATGAATGCAGTCATTCTATTCCCTTTTCCTTCTCACTCCTTCTCCCCATTCAGGTCATCTCTTTTCTGCGCGTGTTCTATGGGGCCACGTTCTTTCCAGTCCTTTTCTAGGTTGTTTTTTGTGTTCGTTTGTTGGTGTGCCGTCTCTGTGGTGTGGTGGTCCTTGTTCTTCTTTTGGAGCCTCTTTCATTTCTCTGTGGGGTTGTCTGTTTTTTCTGTGGAGTGCTCCAGTGCCTGATATATCGATATTAACCCTGTCAGATGGGTATTGGGTGAATATCCTTCCCACTCGTGGATTGACTTTGTATCTTTGTACCATTTCTTGAGGTGCGAAGCTTTTCAATTTGATATAACCCATTTGTTTATCTTTGCTTCCATTTGCTTGGTCAGTGGTGTGTCGTCTTTAAAGATTAGACCTCCTTCTAACGCCATGCACAAAAGTCAGATCAAAATGGATTCTAGATCCGATATCAGACATGAATCTAAAGACATCAGAAACATAGGAGAACGCTCTAAAGACCCACCACTAAAAAAACTCTAGAACGGTGCCGGGAATCACCCAATACCCATCTGAAGGGGTAAATCAGAATGGCCTGTGCAGCCAACCCCATCAAAAATGGGGAGAGAATGAACAGCTTCCAGGCGAATGGCCAAAGCTATGAAGTTCTTCATCTGTCCGTGCTGGGGGTGTGGGGGCCTGGGGCGCCTGCTTCCTGTGATTGCCCCTACGGCTCTTTTTTGGGGTGTTGGGTGGACTGGTTTGTGGGGGTTGCGGGTTTTGTTTTGGTGTTGGCAGGTAAACTCCCTGAATATACACAAGAGACTTAAGTGATAAACTCTAAATATCTGCAGGGCTAGCCACAATGTAGGAGAGAGATGCGGAGAAGAGAGAGGGAGAGGGGAAACTGGGGTACCTGCTTTTAGGCGGGTGGGGGGGGGGGGGGGGGGGGTACATTGGTGGTGGAATGGGGCACTGGTGGGGGGTGGGTGCTGGAATACTGTATTACCAAGAACCAATTAGGGCCCTTTATTCGTGGTGGTAAAAAAAATTTTTAAAATGAAGATACTTTTCTTTTCGTGTCGTGAGCGTTTTCTATGTCCTTATAGATTCTGTCTGATGTTGAGATCTAGAATCCATTTTGTCTGACTTTTGTAAATGTTGCACTAGTTTTAAAAGATATTAGTTTGGATAGTGAATGATTTGCTCCCCTAAGTTGTTAGCAGTTGAAACCAGGTCACATACATGCATAGCAAGTGCTTTATTTTTATAAATTAATTATATATATATATATATATATATATATATATATATTTGCTTTTTTGGGTCACACCAGGCAATGCTCAAGGGTTACTCCTGGCTCTGCACTCAGGAATTACTCCTGGTGGTGCTCAGGGGACCATATGGGATGCCAGAGATCGAACCTGGGCCGGTATGGGCCGGCCGCATGCAAGGCAAACACCCTACCTGCTGGACTATCACTCCAGCCCCCATAACAAGTGCTTTAAACTGAGTGACATCCCTGCCTCTGAGTCACTCATGCAAACACATTATAATTATCAGACCTGATATGTTTGGGTTGAAGATGTTATTGTGTTCTCATTTTCTGTTCTTTAAAATACAGTTCCAATAAAAAAAATACAGTTCCACTTTTAATCCTGAATTCAATCATGCAGTTTTAGATCTTGAAATAAATCTCATTGGAAGTTCCTTATTACAGGAGATGGTTCTGGAGTGATAGTGCAGGAGTTAAGGCACATGCTTTGCACAAGTCCAACCCTCTTATGCCATTGGTACCACGTGGTCCCCCAGAACATTGCTAAGTACAGCCCTGGGAACCCATGAGCACTGCCAGGTGACCCAGCATCATAGGGCCCAAGTTGAGTTGCATTCTCAGTCTTTGCATTAAACTGCAAGGCCTGGTTCCCTAAATCAGAAATGCCACCCCTTGCCCCCAGTACTTCTTGGGCATACCTCATTTTTTTTAGAAATAATAAAACAAATGAGGAGGTAACCAAGTCCTCAATAAAAACACTGAGCTGCTCAAGGCCCCACACGGAGTTCATGACATAAAAAGTGAGACTGGCCCCAGCATGTATTTGCGATGTGTTGGCTCTGCTCACCTCTCTCTCTCTCTCTCTCTCTCTCTCTCTCTCTCTCTCTCTCTCTCTGTGTGATATTGTCATCACATTATATGAGTCTGTTCATCTTAGTTTTACCTCCTCTTAATGAAAGGTTTACATTACTTTTCTTTTGTGTTTGATGCAATAGATAGAATTTTGGTAAATTTCAATGAAGTTAATAGTAGAAATTAGTGGTTCATGTAAAATACACCCTTACCCCCAAAGTTCTAGAATACCAATCATGTGTTCTAGGGACTAGAAAATTAGCTGTAAATAAAACTGGTTTGTAAAACCTGTTAATAATTTGTAAATTTCTCTACAAAATGAAAAAAGCACAATGAATTGGCAACATTTTTCTTGATTTTAGTTAATATTTTCTGGAAGTGAGACTTTTAGATGTTGAATAAATCTTTTATACATCTTTTGCATAGTGATATTGTGATACACAGGACAGGAACAAACACTCAGGATTATTTAATTTCTGCCCCCTCTTGAATTAAAAAGAGTAGGTTGGCTTTGACCACACCCAGGACTGCTTGGAGGCTCCTCTTGACTCTGCTCTGGGATTACTACAGGTTGTGTTCAGGGCCATATACAGTGCCAGAGAATGAACTGGGGTTGAACATAGGCAAGCTAGCACCTTAACCCTTATCCTATGCCTGTCTTTCCAGTGTTTCCCCATTTTCCCATGTTTTAACATAAACCAGGATTGAGAAGGTTGGGGAAGGAAATCTGCAATGAGAAAGTCATTATTTTGATGGTTAAAAAAAAGAAAACAATTGGTTCATCATTGATAGAAGAGCAAGGTTTTTAACCTGTGGAAATCATCCACTATGCTGAAAATGTCTGTACCATTTGATTTCTCCCAAATATGGAAACCACTAACATTTTTTTGTTTTATCTCTCTGAAACAGAAAGGAAATACTGCCCTTCATATCGCATCTTTGGCAGGACAAGCTGAAGTTGTCAAAGTTCTCGTTAAGGAAGGCGCCAACATTAATGCCCAGTCTCAGGTATGACATTCAGATTTTCCTCTAATGTGAATGAATTTAAGTCAAACAGCTTGGTGAAAGTGATTTAATACTATAAATACTTCTGTTATTTATTTTAGTCCATTGTTTTCTTAACAAATGCTGTGACATATCTTTCCCTCTCTTTTATTTTGATGTATGACGGTCTCTTAATATAACTGAAAATTTGATACTGCACACGCTTATCATTGTCTTTAAGTGCGTTGAAAAGAATATGAAGTGTTTTCTCCAAAATGACAGTGGCATCTGTGAAATATAAATTATTCATGCTAACTCTGTGTTGCTATATAAAAGTATTTTCACTCCTTAAAAATTTTAAATTTTCAAGAGATTAACATTTCAGTGGAAAAGTCTGCTAAAAGTGGGGAATATCACTTCTTTGGATATTTGACACTCCAATTGTGGACTTTTACAAAATCAGTAAAGGAAGGAGGAAAATTCAATCTTTACACAGTCTTATGATTCATGGAATATTGACGTAGTCTTAAAAGTACAAGATAGGAAATACGTTGCTTGGGGGCAACACCAGCCGTGAACTATTCCCAGCTCTGTGCTCTGGTGTGAGTCCTGGTGGAACAGGTTGGGAACACTTGGGGATGGAACTTGGTTCATCCCCGATTCAGGGAACACTTGGGGATGGAACTCGGGTTAGCTTCATGCAAGGCAAAACCTCAATAATTTGACATTCATCAAGAATATTCCTTATTCTAAAATCTTTACTTAATGAAAAAAAAATATTTTTTAAATTGGTAACACTTGTTGAGAATGTGTTTGTATTCTACAAAGCATAATTGCATCGCAGGTATGGAAACAAAGGATTAGGCAGAATCTCCTATTCCAAAGTAAGGAGTCAAACTTTATAGCCAAAGAATCTAGTTTTGCATCACAGTGGAAGTTCTCAGACTTTTGCTTGCATCATAGTCAGTCATCTGGGGCTTGACACATGTCTGGATTCCTCCCCACAGTTTTTGAGTTTATTCTGTCAGACCCAGAGACTTCTCATTCCCCACATTCTCACATCACAATGATGTTCTGAGAATTACTGATGTTGCGTATGTAGAGAACTCTGGACTCAAGCTTTAAGCTGCACCAAGTGATGGTCAGATTCACCTAAACATTGACTCATTTCATGCACGTATCAAATAGCTTATGAACTTGTAAAAGAAGCATGGAAATGAGTGTGTAGACCATTTCTCTTTGCTTTGTTGTTTGTTTGGGAGCCACACCCAGCTGTGTTCAGGGCTTCCTCCTAGCTCTGCACTCAAGAATCACTCTTGGTGGTGCTCCAAGGGATCAGATGGAGTGCTGGAGACTGAACTTAGATTGGCCATGTGTAAGGCAAGCACTCTACCTGATATACTATCTTTCTGACCTCCTAGTCCATTTCTATTGCCCAAAGGAGTTTTCCTTCGACAGGAAGTTCAGTGTATGTTGATTCTGTTTATTATTAATCAAAAAGAGCCTGGTTACTGTTCTCAAAATAACTAGTTGAACATATTTATTTGACAAACATGACTAATTACAAATGCTACAAGGTGTAAACTGGCTTAAAGCTCTACAGTCATTGTTTTGGAAAGTTATTGGAAAGTTATGTGCTTTGGAGTATTTTCAAGGAGAAAAACCAAAAACAATTTAATCAGAATTTCTTTTCAGAATCACTACGTCTGTTAATTGTAGTTATAATTATGTTGAATTAAAGGTGATCTTAAAAGAAAATTTATATTGTCTTTAAGAGTTAAGATCATCTTTATTTGCACTGTATATAACTGTCACTGTATCACTGTCTTCCCGTTCATCATCGATTGGCTCGAGCGGGCACCAGTAACATCCCATATGTCCTGTCTCAAGCTAGTAGAGCCCAAGGGCACCTGCTTGCTCCGGGAACATAAAGAGCCTCCAACCATTCCATCAGGTCATGGGAATGAGGTCTATAATTGTTACTGGTATTTGGCATATCAAATTTGATTTGATTTGATATGATTTGATATGTATATAACTATTTTATTTGATTTGATATGTATATAACTAGCTCAGTTAAATTTTACATTGTGTTGGGGCTGAATTTTACATTGCGTAGGTGTTGATGCCCTACCTACAGTGGGTAGGGAATTTGCCTTGCACGTGGCTGACCTGGGTTCGTTCCCTGGCAGCCTATCTGGTCCTCCGAGCACCACCAGGAGTAATTCCTGAGTGCAAGACAGGAGTAACCCCTGTGCATTGCTGATGTGACCCTAAAAGAAAAAAATTACATTGCAGGCTAACTTGCTGAAAAGTTTCAAACTTATTTTTATGTTGTGAGAAAGCCTTGGAGTAAGAAAAATTAGTAATAATTTTCTTTTCAAAAGAAATCCAAGTAATCATTTAATAAGGCCAACATGAATGCATTATTAACATGAATTTAAATAGTCATTATTATCAATCAAAAGCTTTTATTACTTAGGAGATTTTATAATTTAGGATTAAATTAATGTGCTAGACTGTATGTATAAAACAGGATGATAATTTGTCTCATTTATGTATGCAAATCCATGATTTTAGGACTGTTGAGATCCTACACAAAGTTCTTTTCCCCAGATGATAGTCACCAGCTCCATCTTATATAAGGCACACTTGGATTGGGTGGGGGTTGGGGGGCTTGAGCCATACCCAGTTATGCTCAGGATTTATGCCTGACTCTGAGCTCATGGATCACTGCTGGTTGTGCTCAGGAGATGGATGTGGTATCCGGGATTGAATGGGGTCAGCTGCATCCAAGGTAGGAGCTTTAACCCTTGTCTTATCTCTATGGTTCCAGTCCTTCTTTGAAAATGTTTTAAAAATATTGTCACAGTCATGACTTCCTTTAAGCACTTGTAGCACTTTTGTGGGTTTTTTTTTTAGTTTTTTGGGACATGCCCAGTGAGGCTCTTTTGGGACATGCCCAGTGATGATCCTGGCTCTGAACTCAGGAATTACTCCTGACTGAGCTCAGGGGACCATATGGGATGCTGGGGATCAAATCCAGTCAGCCATATGGAATGCAAACTCTACCTGCTGTGCTATCACTCTGGCCCACTTGAAGCACTTTTTTTTTTTTTTTTTTTGCTTTTTGGGTCACACCCGGCAATGCTCAGGGGGTTTCTCCCTGGCTCTGCACTCAGGATTTACTCCTGGCGGTGCTCGGGAACCACATGGGATGCCGGGATCAAACCCGGGCCGGCACAGGCCAGCCATATGCAAGGCAAACGCACTACCTGCTGGGCTATTGCTCTGGCCCCAACTTGTAGCACTTTTTACCCTTTAAAATGCCACCATTCAGGTTTATTTCTGATAAATCCTACAATTTCTTCCAGCTGATTCACTTCCCAAGAACAGCCCCTTTTCCTTAACTTCCTTGAAGCTTCGGTCTAATGCCCCACTCATACTGGTGGCTGGTCTACATGTGTGTTCAGCACATGTCAGAGTTGCCTTGGAATGTCAGTCATTCCACTGTCAAAGCAGCAGATGTGCAGAGTAACAGCAGTGCCGACCCTGATGCAGACTTCCCGTCTCGTCTCTGTGCTCCCTGTGCCGTATCACTTTGGATCTCTGTTTCCTCACTGGCAGGCGAGACTCAGGTGGTTCATTTTTTGCCCATAAACTTCATATCCAGGCAACCCTGCTCTTCATGGCCCCTTATCAGTTCTTCTTTCACTGCAGAGTGATTTTTCAAATTTCTTTTTTTCTGGTCCAATTCCGAGAAGGATCCAAATCAGCATTTTCTCTGAGAAACAGTACAGAGGGCATAAGGTAGAAAGTTTGCACTTATCATCTTCGATGAATTTTAAATATCTGAAAAAAGCACCTGAAAAAAGATGTTCAAAACGTGAGAAAGATTTCGCTTTTACTGCCAAGGAAATCTGGCCTGGGAAATTTGCCTCCTTTGATTTTTTTTCTATAAAAGGGGGCTTTTTGTTCCTTATAGAGAGGGAATTTTTTTTTTTGCTCTCTATTCTGTTTGTCTTATGTAAAGTTATAAAAATCAGCATGACTGCAAGCGTAAAACACATCTGAAACTAGCTTTTCCTTGTTTTGTTTTCATTATGAGCAATTATGCTTATATGGTATCTAGATTACCATAATTAAAATCAAACCTACATTTCAGTATAAGCTCACACGTGGGTATGACAGAAGCAAAGGAAATCATGAAGCGTGAGCCCCACAGAACTTCAGGGAGGGCCTACGAAGAGATGGGGCTCACGCATTGCATGCAGGAGGCCCAGGTTCGCTCCCTTCATGTACTTACTGGAGCATGAATTAGCCCTGGCTGCTTATAGACCCTTATCACTACAGGTCATGACCACAAACCAAAGCCAAGCAAAAAAACCTGTGGAGAGCTGTAGCTTTTGGACTCTTACAGGTTCCATGGACCTAACATGTTTGCATTCTCTGAGAGTCACAGAAAGAATATATGATCAGTCAAAAGAAGGAATGGTGGGACAAGAGTGATAGTACAGTGGAAGATATAAATATTATTTCTGAGATAGACTTTTGATGTCTTTTAGTAACTTTTTTTTTCCTATCTATGTCATATTTTACTCTTGAATTTCATGTGTTTCAATTCTTTCATTATAAAATCAGGAGGTTCTGTAATTTTTTTCTTTTCATCTTGTTTTAGAGTTGAGTCAAAGTAAGATATTCTATATTCACTTGATCACTTGACATCTCGTTATTCATCGATTTGCTCGAGTGGGCACCAGTAACATTTCCATTTGACCCTGTCACGTGCCAGTGTAGCCCAGTGGCATCTGGTTGCTTCAGGAATATGAAGAGCCTCAAACTATTTGTTCAGGGTCTTGACGAAGAAGTCTGACCATCTCATAGGTGGGAGGCCATGTGATCTTTTGACATCCTGTGGGATCCATTCGTAACGGCTCTAGTCCAGCGGTCATCTCTAAATCACACTACATGTCCAGCCCACCTGATTTTCGATGTCTTGGCAAACGAGACAGCATCCCTGACTCTGGAACAGCGATGAAGGTTGGAGCTCTGGATTCCTTCTTTCACTTGAGTGAGGCATGATATTCCAAGATTCTGAGGAATCTCTTTCGATTCCTCTTTGGGAGACCGAAATAGCATTCTCATTCTGCTTTCGTAGGGCCCAGGTCTCTGAGGCGTATGTTAATGCAGGGAGAATGGTGGAGTTGAAGAGATGTGTCCGGAGCCGGAGGTTTTTTGTCTGTTCAGCTATTTCTTCTCTGTTCTTGAAGGCATTCCATGCCGCTCTCTTCCCTCCTGCGCAGCTCAGGTTTTAGGTCGTTCATCATGTTGACTTCTTGTCCTAGGTACACATAACTGCTGCATGCAGAGATGTTTGTTCCATTGAGAGTGAATGGGGCTTCTGGAACTAGTTCATTTCAATATGCAAAAACCAGTAACAAAAAAATGTTCATCTTCATATTCTATATTATGATTCTTAGTTTCTTTTTCTGTTTTGGGCCACACCTGGCTATGCCTGGGACTGACTTTTGGCTCTGTGCTCAGGGATCACTCCTGAGGGTGTTGGGATCTGGGAGTGAAGCCAGGTTGATAGAGCGCAAGGCAAGCATTTTATCTGCTCTTCTATTGGTCTGGCCCCTGATAACATTTAAAAATGAACTTTTACTTATATTTTTCTGGGTGATTCTGTCTCATCGTCCTGTTCCTTTCATCCTGGGAATGATATTCCAAAAAGGACATGTTACTGCTGAGTGAAATTTGCCAGAGGGAAAAGGACAGATATAGAATGACTGCATTTATTTGCAGGATATAAACAAAAATAGCATGATACCAATATCCAAGGCCAGACAAAACATGAATCAGGAGGTCTTGTCATTGGGTGGAACCTACTGCAAATGTGTGGGAGTCAGAGGTTAGATAATACATAGAAAGGAACAGTGTACTAATAATTATTGTAAATGATAATACCGTAGAACTGAGCATTGAAAGTAGGCAAAAGGATATACATGATAACCTCTAAATGTATGTATTGCAAGCCACAATGTGTAAGAGAATGGGGGAGAGAGAGAGAAACAGAGAGAGAGAGAGAGAAGAGAGAGAGAGACAGAGAGAGAAGCAAAAATTGCCTGCCACGGACACAGGCTGGGGGTGGGGGAAATCAGGGGACATTGGTGTGGGGAAATGGGCACTGGTAGAGTGATCGGTGCTAGAACACTGTATGACTGAACCCCAAATATGAACATTTTTGTAATTCTATATCTCATGGTGGTGTAATAAAAAAATTTTAAAAATTAAAAAAAAGGACATGTTACTGCTTGGAAAACAGATCTGATTATCCCATAATTTTGATGTTGACATTGAGATGTTCAAACCATGACATGAACAACCGATTGCAAGATTATGTCATCCATGACCACATCCCCAGAATGTCAGGGTGCATACGGTCAATACGCCTTTTCAGGTAGGCCTTCCAATAGTTTAGCTTCCTTGACCTACACCCACTGTCACAAATAATTTGAACTGGGTGTTGAAGAGGAAGACAGCCTACACAGTTGGCCAGCATGCCCGTTATAATAAATCGCTTCCATATGGCCATAGAACCATCCTCAGCTCTCAAAACAAAAACTCATAATGGAACATTCTGTTTTATCACACATACGCACTCATTCGCACTCACACATAGACACACTCATACAGGGTTTATAAAATGAGAGCCTGAAGTATGGTTTTGGCTCTTTTTTTCTCTTCAAATATATACATTTCTTGATAAGGTTTCTGTTTTTCTAACTAAAACTACTAATGTAATACAGATTTTTTGAAATTACAGTGATGATCAGCGAAGTTAGAGCTCTCCAGTTTTTCAGTATGCTTAAGGATTAATATTTTTACAGCTTTGCATAGAATGAAATTATTACTGTGTATTAGGATACAGTTTTAATATTAAATCCATGAATGCACACATGCACACAGATACATGCTCACACACTCACACATATGCCTGTGCCTCTATGTGTATAAAAGTCCATACATGCGTGCATAGCTAAAACACATGGCAATATTTTATTTATTTATTTGTTCTTTTTTTGCTTTTTTGGGTCACACCCGGCAATGCTCAGGGGTTTCTCCTGGCTCTGCACTCAGGAGTTACTCCTGGTGGTGCTCGGGGACCATATGGATGCCAGAGATCGAACCCGGGCCAGCATGGGCGGCTGCGTCAAGGCAAAGGCCTTACCCGCTGGACTAGCGCTCCAGCCCCAGTGTTTTAATTTACAATAAAATTAAGTGATTTGTTTATTTTTAAAAATTCATAAGGCTGGAGAGATAGTACAATGGGGAGTGGCCTCAGATGGTCCCTTGAGCCCTGCCAGGAGTGATTCCCACGTGCAGTCAGGAATAAACCCTGAGTAGTGTTGAATGTGGTGTAAAAACAAAACAAAACAAAAACAGACAAATGAAAATAATATGTGCCATTTCTTCATTAGGCTCATTGTTTTTTTCTGGGAAAAAGGTCGTATTGGAAAGGCTAAACACTAGTTGCCATTTTGACCTGGTGTAGCCATCATCAATCAAGTCTATATTTTTGTAGATTTCCCCTTATCAGCCAAGCCCATGCCAGTCCAATATTACTGAATTTTAAAAAGGACTAAATTTGTAACAAGGTAGGAGAAGAGAAAATTGGCGGAGTTCCATCTTTCAGTTGAGAAACGCGATTTGATTTTGACATAGAAACCCGTCTGTTCCCTCTGGAGTGGAAAGGAGGGCAGCGTGGCCGTGGTGAGTAGTAAGAGTGGGCAGTACTGGATCAGGCGCCAGCTCCCCCATCCCCATCCCTGCAGCTTACATATGGGCAAATGCTCGGGAGCGTCAGAACCATCTTTGAGGCAAAAGATAATGAAAGAAAATAAAAATGTGGGTCCAGAGAGATAGTACAGCAAGTAAAGTGCTTGCCTTGCATGCGGTCAACTGGGATTTGATGCCTGGCATCCCATATGGTCCCCAAGGCTGCCAGGAGTGATCCCTCAGCACAGAGCCAGGACTGAGCACAGCAACTTCTAGATAAACTCCTAGTTACAGGTGTTGTTTGGAGTATAAGAATTGTGGCATTCAATGAGTTGGTCCAAATGAATCATAGGAAGTTATTATTTTGTTTGGTTTTTGGTTAGACCCAGTGATGCTCAGGGGCTCCTATCTCAGTGTTTGGGAGTCACTCCCACTGGTGCTCAGGGGATGTCATAGTGCTGGGGGATCAAACCTGGGCCTCCCACTCAAAGGGCTGAGCATGTATTCAGCCCTTTGAGTCATCTCCTTGGATCCTTAGAAAGGTTGGGTGTTGTTTTTATTTGTTTGTTTGTTTTGTCTTGCTTTTGTTTGCTTTTGGTCCACACCTGTCTGTGTTTAGAGCTGACTTAATTTGTCTTTCTGAATGCATTATTTTTATTTTTATTATTATTATTATTATTATTATTATTATTATTATTATTATTTGCTTTTTTGGGTCACACCTGGCAATGCTCAGGGGTCACTCCTGACTCTGCACTCAGGAATTACTCTTGGCGGAGCTCGGGGACCATATGGGATGCCGGGGATCGAACCTGGGCCAGCATGGGCCGGCCTCATGCAAGGCAAACGCCCTACGCGCTGGACTATTGCTCTGGCCCCTAAATTTTTATTATACCACTGTGAGATATACAATTACAAAGCTGTTCATGATTGGTTTTAGCAGTCATACAGTGTTCCAGCACCCATCCCAAACAATTTCTTCTCCTTTTCCTCCCTCTCCCCTCCCCTCCTCCTCCTTCTCCTCCTTCTCCTTCTCCTCTCCTCCTACTCCTTCTCCCCTTCCCCTCTACCCCTCCTCCTCCCTTTTCCCTTCTCATCCCCTCTTCCCCTCCCCTCCCCCTCCACTACCCTTCCTCCTCCCCATCCCCCTCACTTCCCCCTCCCCCTTCCCCCTCCTCCTCCTCCTCTTCCTCCTCCTCCTCCTCCTCCTCCTCACATTTTGGCTTGCAATACATACATTGAAGGGTTATTATGTATATCCCTTCAGAGTTGACTAGTGGTTCTGTGCTCAGGATCACTCCTAGTAGAACTCATAAGACCATAAACATTGTGATTGACTGAATCTGGGTTGATCACAAGCAAGGCAAGTGCCATAATTCTAACACCATCTCTCCAGCCCCACATCAAGCATATTGATGTCATATTTTGTGAAGGCCTGAATTAGCACTTGAGAAGCAAAAGAGTTACTGCGTGATTTAAGCATTTTGATCTGGAGAATAAAATTCTTTGCTCCTCATTTATTTAGTTAAAAATAATAAAATTATCATTAATTTCATTAGTATGGCTTAATACCAAATAGTTTATGGATTTTACTGTTAGGATCACATTAAAGTACCTTGCATAGATTGTCCTAGAGTTAATTTTATCAGTGACATGGGTCTATCCACAGTCATCAACACATTTGCTTTTGGAAGTGACATATTTTCTCTTGTAGTGATCCTCTGAGTTATTTAATGAAGTTGCTAAAAGACTATGTTTTTTTTTTTTTTTGCTTTTTTGGGTCACACCCGGCAATGCTCAGGGGTTTCTCCTGGCTCTGCACTCAGGAATTACTCCTGGCTATGCTCGGGGACCATATGGGATGCTGGGGATCGAACCGGGCTGGCATGGGCCGGCCACGTGCAAGGCAAACGCCCTACCCGCTGGGCTATCGCTCCTGCCCCTAAAAGACTATGTTTTTAAACCCCAAGCAAACTATCATATACTAAAGATGTTATTGTTCAGCAGTTTGGACATGTAGAAACAATTTTTAAAAAAGAAAATACGTATTAGGAGCTAGTTCTAATTAAAGGGGGGGGGGGGAAAAAAAAATTTCAAATTTAAATCATCATGAGCTTCATGGGGAAGTTTTATCTCTGATGCTGAAAGTTTTCATTGTTTCTATAAATATTGGGGCACAATATCTTCAAATTTAATTTTGTGTTTTATCATTAAAATTCTTTATTACATAAAAGAAACAAAGACATTTATATAGATTATTATAAAACTGTATGTCTATAATGATAGGCTGGTCTGCTGGGTGGAGTTCTGACGAGGACAGATTATAGTAACAATGATAGACCTCATTCCCATGACCTGATGGAATGGTTTCAGGCTCTTTATGTTCCTGGAGCAAGCAGGTGCCCTTGGGCTCTACTTGCATGAGACAGGTCATATGGAGATGTTACTGGTGCCCGCTAGAGCAAATCGGAAGACAGTGATACAGTGATAGTGTATAATGAGGAAGATTTTATCTGGGGATAGATAAACTTGCAGTCCTATCAACAACTATCAACAACTGAAATAAAAAGTTTATATGTGCAAAATGAATAATGAAAAAATGTTATTTTCACAGATTTAATTTATTTATATACCTATTAGTTGGGGGTCACACCTGACAGTGCTCAGGGCTTACTTCTGGCTCAGTGCTCAGGAATCACTCTTGACTTTGCTCAGGGGACTCTATGGGGCGCCAGGATCAACTCCAGGTCAATGATGGGCAAGACAAGCACCCTGCCTGTGTTCTGTCTCTCTATCCCCCAATATTTTATTTAAATCTTATCAGTGCAAGAGCAAATTTATTTTGCACTGGAAATGGTGCACCTGCTTTTTTTTGTTTTGTTTTAAATTTTACCTCAACCTCAAAACCCATTTCATATTTTCAAAAGATGTGTATGATTACTTCCAAATATTATACTTTAAAATAGTCATCAGTCAATCAGTCATCTTCCCTTTGTTCTTCGATTTGCTCCAGCGGGCACCAGTAAGATCTCCATATGTCCTCTAGTGTGCTAGTGTAGCCCAAGGGCATCTGATAGCTCCAGGAACGCAAAGAGCCTCAAAGGAATGCCTTCAGGTCATGGAAATGAGGTTTATAATTGTTATTGGTTTTTGGCTTATCAAATACTACATGGGTAGCTTGCCAGGCTCTGCTGTGTGGGTAGGGATACTCTTGTAGTCGCCACTCATGCATGCCTCTCACGCATTTATTGATGAACTGTGCAGCCATAAAGCAGCCGCACAAGCTTGGCTTGTGATCAGCTCTTCTGATGGGTGGAGTTCTGGTGAGTGGGGAGTCCGGATGTGGAAAATGGTGACCCTCATGGTGTGGGGGGGGTTCCTCTGACTTCTTGTGAAGCTCTGCTGGGATGGCGAGCCAGGGCTAGAACCCACCTTCCCTCCCTGGGCGCCTCATGATCAGCGGGGCACAGGGAGAGCCGCAGCATCTCTGCCCCGTGTATGTGAGTTTATTGTATACATTGTGAAAAATCATAATCTGTGTGTCCCGGGCCATAGCACAGCAGGGTGGGCTTTTGCCTTGCATGCTGCTTATCCAGGTTTGATCCTTGGTATCCCAGTTGGTCTCCTGAGCACTGCCAGGAGAAATTCCTGAGTGCAGAGCCAGGAATAACCCTTGAGCATTCTGGGTGTGACCTAGAAATAAAATAGAAAGATATGAACATCTGTATACACTAACAAAAAGAGGAAGCACTTTTTTTTTCAGTTTGAGAATATTAATTCTGGTAGTAGAAATCTCCCATACCCACCGCCCACTGCACATTGGTGTTGAGGTGACATGTTTTCCCATAGTCCCCATGTTATTGTTTTGTACTTTGTTTTATACTTTGAAGTACTACTTCACCACCCTAGAGAGTCCACTGACCCTCTACCCCATTCCATTGCCCCATGTTCCTCTAGGAGGTTCTTTAAGATAGGAAAGAATTGACTCTTTTTTACTGAAGGTGACAGGGAAAATGACATAATAATAATTCAAAGTCTCTCCTTGGTTTTACCAAAAGTGGAAATTATCGCAAACGTGTGGGAGTCAGAGGTTAGGTAAGACAGAGAAGGGAACACATGTGAATAAATGTCGAAAGGGCTAATACTAACCTAGAACTGAGCATTAAATATAGGCAAAAATGCACATGATGGACTCTAAGCGTATGTAGCGTAACCTACAATGTGTAAGAGAAGGAAAAGAGAGAGAGGGAGAGAGAAAAGAGACAAACAACCTGTCATGGAGGGAGGCTATGGGAGGGGGAAGGGAATTAGGGGACATTGGTGGCGGGAAATGGGCACTGATGGAGGGCGGGTGCTGGAACACTATGTGACCGAAACCTCTAAACATGAACAACGTTGTAATTGTATATGTCACGGTGGTATAATAAAATATTTAATAAAAAATAAATAAAATAAAAATATCCTAAACTAAAAAAAAAAAAGTCTCTCCAGTCCACAGGTAATTCAAAGGATTGATTCCCCGTGTTTTACATGCAGCACGTGGGGTCAGTCTCCTGCCACCACCTGGACCCCAAAAACACCATTGAACAGACCCCAGAATACAATAACAGATGCTGTATTTACAACTAACAGTATAAGCTCTGGATCTGATTTAAGTTTAATCTCTGTAGAGATGTCTATATTAACTCTATGCCTTAAGTTGCAAACTAGAAAAAAATATTTTGAGCCTGAGAAATTGCACAGGGGTATGACCCTTTCCTTCCTTACATGCGGCCAACCTAGCTCAGTCTGTAGCACTATATATGGTCTCCTAAGCACTGCCAGGAGTGTCCCCTGAGAACAGAGCCAGGAGTGTTTTATAAGCACAGAGTAGCTGCTGAGCATCTCTGTTGTGGCCCCAAGCCACCCACCCTCACATTATGTCATACTTGGGAAAATCAGAAGGAGCTCTCTTTGTTTGCATCTGTATTCTACTAAATAGGTATTAAATAGGTAAACACATTTCCCCCCTCTCCTTTTTTTTTCTTTTTTTGATCACACCTGGTGATGCTCAGGGATTACTCCTGGATCTGCACGCAGGAATTACTCCTGCTAGTGCTCAATGAACCAAATAGGATGACTATGATCAAACCTGACTTGGCTGCATGCAAGGCAAATGCCCTACCTGCTGTACCATTGCTCTGGCTCACTACTGTACTTTTTCTGCACCATGGTTCATCCAGGACCAAGAGCTCAGGCTCTCACTCATTGCTATGGTTTCTGCAATGACAGCTATATTCCAGGCTGCCTTCCCTTGTGAAGCCTGGGTTTGAGCCATCCATCTTGTTGTCATTGTTCAAAATCAAAGTGAAGGAACTCTCTGTCCCGTCTTCAGAGTGATCATCTGAATTCTCACCCAAACTTGAACCAGTTACCATGTCCCAAAGATGGTGGGCGATGTAGATAACCTAAAATTATCTGATGCCCTCCCTGGAAACAGAAATGAAGATGGAGTTTGGAATTGGAGTTTTATGAATGAGGTAGTGGGAGCACAGATGATCTCATTGAAAACTAGGGGCTTTTCTGTTTTTTTTTTCCTCCAGGGAAAATCAGGATGATGTCCAAAAAAAAGGAAGGGTCCTCAGAGCTATCAACAAATCCCACCACTGTAGTTAAGGCATTTGATTTGAAACATTTTTTTTTCTAATTTGGTGAGGAAGGGGGCTCAAGGGATAGTGTAGTGGGTAGGAAGCTGCTTTCCAAGCAGCCCTTCTGAGTTCAATTCACAACACACCATCCCGAGTACAGAGCCAGGAGTAAGCCCTGAGCACTCCTAGGTGCGGCCCAAAACCCGAAAAAAGGAAAACATTTTTTTTCTCTGCAACTTAAAAAAATTCTCTTCACTGTCTCAATTTTTGTATACCCCACCCAAAGATTCAAGCAATGTGGCTTAGCAGTATAATGTGCTCTTTCTTTGACTTTACAAAGCAAAACATGGAGATAGATGGTTTCTTCAAGTTTAGAGTTATATTAAGGCAGATATCGCACCACTCGCCACCTCAGTTCTATTGTAGAATGAAGCAGTGGTAAGTCTCCTTACCTTTTAAACTTGACTGTAGGACAAAAGCAACACGTCCGAGTTACCCATAACTGGAAAGAAATCAAATAAGCGAAGAGAGAGATTGTTATTCTTTAAGGACCCAGCAGAGGGCTGAGTCCTGGGGACATTCCACATAGGGGTCAGACAGGAACCTGCTTTTAAACACGTATGGGGTTCCTTCAGAGTGGGAGGAGTAGATAAGACTCAGAGGCAAACAACTGAAGCCCGTATATGATCTAAATCATAAATGGAACAGACTGTATCCGAGGAACCAAGACTGGAATTGATCAGACTTGTGTTAATGAAAAATTCCCTGGACCCAGGCACTGTGAAAGAAGGGTGTTAGAGAGGGGAGCAGAAGACTTTCTCAGTGGGAAGAATGAGAGTAGCACTGTGAGGAGGCAGAATTGAACTTGATGAGTTTTGAAATATCAGCAAAACAAGGGGGCCTGGAAGACAATCAGAAAAGTAATGGAACTTTTGCGCTTAATATGCTACCGATTACAATGGGAAAAGTCTGGATCTTCAGCAGTCATCCATGCAAATGGACCAGCAGCCATGGTCCCTGTAAAGTAACATTGTAGGAGAGTGATGTGTTGAAGGTTGATTTGGGGAGGTCTCTTTGTGGTTGGTGTTTAGATTGCACTGCCAGAATAACTTGAAAGATGTAAAATAGTTTCAGTGTTGGCCATTAATCCCCAGGAAGCTGAAAGGAAGGAGGGGGTAGATCCCAAAAGAATACCAGAGGGGCTAGAGTGGTAGTCCAGCAGGTAGGGCTTTTGCCTTGCATGCAACCAACCTGGGTTCTATCCCCAGCATCCCATACGGTCCCCTAAGCAGCAGAAGTGATTCCTGAGTTCAGAGCCAGGAATAACCCTGAGTATCGTCAGGTGTGGCCCCCCAAAAAAAAAAAATACCCAAGGAGGTGGGTAGATCCCAAAATAATACAGTGTCACTCTTCAGGGGTGTTTTCTGATTGCTAGCAATACCCAGACATGATAAAATGCCATCTGTCAAATTCGTGAAAGTTCATGGAAAATAGTCAGATGGAAAGAGCAGAGCTTTCGAGTTAGTGATTTGTGGGTTCAGATTGGAGCTATACATTTTATGTAGTGTGTAACTTGAGGCATGCCTCTCAATCCTCAGGAGTTTATTTCCTGGGTGTACAGTCACATAGGGATGCAGTTACCCAGTTCATTGGACTGTTAGACTTCAAGCACAAATACAAAGTTTTATTTCTCTTCTCACTAGCCCAACCTTGAATTTCTTACAGGAGGAGGTAATCACTGAGAATTCTCATGCCTGAGAGAGGGACAGATGGACATTCTCCATCAGGCAGCCCTTGGAATACCATGTGCTGCTCACCGCCAAGGGGGGGGGGCTTGGGAAAACTCAGGAGGCTAACAGACAGACCAGCCATAAGACAATTTAGATTTCTGCTGAGGCATTTGGATCAGGTCACTGGGGTGATTTGAGGTCAATAGGAAGAATATTCTGTGTTGGGTGACTTCCCTTTCAAATCTTTCGTGGGTGTGTCATGAGGTCTGGTAACCTCAGAGTCATCCAGAAAGGAAAGCTTCCAGCAGAGAGATGCAGATGAGATAAAAAGACCGGCAGACACTGGACTAGCTTCAGCCTCCCTGGAAAGATCTACAGTGTTGATCACTTGAATATCATTTAGTTCTTTACCCAGAGCCTCTATGTACTGTCCCTGGCAAGTAGTTGTCAAGTGCGGATCATCTGAGAAAATGTATCTGAAAGTACTGTTGATCCTCCACCTTCTTTTTTTTTTCTTTTTGGGTCACACCCAGCAATGCTCTGGGGTTTCTCCTGGCTCTGCACTCAGGAATTACTCCCTGGCAGCTGCTGGGGGACCTAGCTGCCATACCAGTGTGACATCTTATCTTTTCTTCTCCCACCTTAAGTATACCCCCAGAGGGCACACAACAGTCCTTTATGACTAAAATTTATACCCATTATTTTTTTACATTCTCTGCAGCTGTGTGTTCATGATATATTTAGGGGACTCACTTGAATCATCCTGACCTTAAAATTTGGTGATTGTTTTAGGATGCTTCTCAGCCTTATCCTCTCTTCAAGACATTCCAAGGAGAGGTTGGTTGTTGTATCCCTTGAGTAGGCTGCTTTGTCTTTGAATTTTCAATGAGGGTGTTGGAAATGTCCCATTTCTTTTCTGTGGGAGAAGGGGCTGACACATCCAGCAATGCTCAGGGATGACTCTTGGCTCTACACTCAGGAATGGCTCTTATTGGTGCTTTGGGGACCATATGGGATGCCAAGGAATGAACCCAGTTGGCTAAGTGCAAGGCAAAAAGTCCTACCCACTGTGCTTTCGCTCCAGCCCCTAAAAATGCACCATTCTGCCAAAAGGATCTTGGAAAGCCCTCCTGTGCCACAACACAATTTTAAGGCCATTTTTTCTGGCAGACTGGGGCTGAGGAAGACTGATGAAAAGCTATCACTTAGTATTAAAGAGCAGGTCATGTTAATTTTCTACTCTTGGAGTTTCTATGTTAAATCGTATTTTGAAGAGCTTTCATAGTGCTAGTCCCACTGGGGCAGAATTTGGATCTGATGCTGTTCATTTAAATGCTTCATTTAAGATTTGAGGAAAAATGTTCAAAACCATAAAGTATTCAAATACTTAGATTTTTTTTGTTTACCAGTTTGTTGCCAGTGTGTACCACTAGTGGTTTGTATTTGATTGTAGTTTTATTAACACAAATTACAATGTAGGCATCAATATGTTAAAACTATTTTTTAACAAAATAGTTAAAACTATTTTTAGTCTAGTAACTCTGACCCTCTATCAAGCCTGAAATAGAAATACTGAAATATGCTCTGAGTGAGAGTATTTTAATACTCAGAAACAAGCTGAGTAGGCTGGAGAGAGAGTACAGTGGGCAGGGCACTTGCCTTACACACAGCCAACCTGAGTTTTATTTTCAGTATTTATATGGTTCCCTAGGACTGCTGCAAGTAATTCCTTAATGCAGACACAGGAGTAAGCTCTGAGCTTTGCTGAATTTGTGGCCCCCAAACAAACAAACAAACAAACAGATAAAAGCTTTATTTTCAGGCCCCTTCACAAGGTGAGAATATTAATTGGATTTATTTTACAATGAGGACATGCAAGTCAGTGTTTTTACATATTTCGGTATAAACGATTATACATGTATCTTTATAGTTGTAGTTACTATATCTAGTATTATCGTATCTAGTATTTTCCTTAGTGACATATTCAAATAAGATTCTTGATAAAGGTCTCTAGCTTTATGAATCTTTAAAAACCTAGAAGGAGCCAAAACAATAAATAGTACAGTCGGTAACACATTTGCCTTGCATTTGGCCAACCTGGATTTTTCTTTTTTGAGTCATACCGGCAATATTCAGAGTTTACTCCTGGCTCTGCACTCAGGAATTACTCCCGGCGGTGCTCAGGGGACCATATGGGATGCCAGGGATCGAACCCAGGTCAGCCACATGCAAGGCAAATGCCCTACCCGCTGGACTATTGCTCTGGCACCCCCAACCTGGATTCTGTCCCCAGCAGTCCATACGGTCTTCCAAGCACCACCAGTAGTGATTTTTGAGTGCGGAGCCAGGAGCAACCCCAGAGCATCTCTGGATGGGGGCAAAAAAACCAATAAACAAACAAACAAACAAACAAACAAATAAATAAATAAAAGGTGAAACATCACTAACAAAGCAACTAGAAGAAAAGATAAACATATGGGACTACATGAAACTAAAAAAGCTTCTGCACCTCAAAAGAAACAGTGACTAAGATACAAAAGCAGTCCACAGAATGGGAAAGAATATTCACCCAATACCCATCTGATAAGGGGTTAATATCCAGGATATATCAGGCACTGGTAGAACTTTACAAGAAGAAAACAAACAACCCCATCAAAAAATGGGGAGAAGAAATGAACAGAAACTTCAGCAAGGGAAGAAATTCGAATGGCCAAAAAACATGAAAAAATGCTCATCATCACTAATCATCAGAGAGATGCAAATCAAAACAACAATGAGAAACCACTTTATACCACAGAGACTGGCACATATTCAAAAGAGCAAGAACAACAAGTGCTGGCGTGGATGTGGGGAAAGGAGGACACTCATCCATTGTTGGTGGGAATGCCGGCTGGTACAGCCTTTCTGGAAAACAATATGGACATTCCTCCAAAGACTAGAAATTGAACTCCCATTTGACCCAGCCATACCACTCCTGGGAATCTACTCTGGGAAACCAAAAATACGTAGCGGAAACACCATCCCTACTTTTATGTTCATAGCAGCATTATTCACAATAGCCAGAATCTGGAAGCAACCAGAGTGCCCGAAAATCGATGACTGGATAAAAAGCTTTGGTACATCTACACAATGGAATACTATGCAGCTGTTAGGAAAAATGAAGTCATAAAATTTGCCTATAAATGGATGGACATGGAGAAGATTATGTTGAGTGAAATTAGCCAGAAGGAGAGAGACAGATACAGAATGACTGCATTTATCTGCATAACATAAATATATATGTACATATTATGATACCAATATCCAAGGTCAAGTGAAACATATATCAGGAGGTCTTGTCAAAGGTGGAAATTATCACAAACGTGTGGGAGTCAGAGGCTAGGTAAGACAGAAAATGGAACAGTGTGCTAACAATTGTCGAGGGTACTAATGCCAACCTAGAATTGAGCATTAAATAGAGGCAAAAAGATACAAATGACAACCCTTTAATGTATGTTCTGTAATCCATAGTCTGGAGGGGAAGAAAAAGAGAAAGAGAGAGAAAGGGAAAGAATAAAGAACCTGCCATGGAGGAGGGCTGGGGGAGGGGGAGGGAACTGGGGACGTTGGTGGTGGGAGATGGGCACTGGTGGCGGGATGGGTACTGGAACACTGTATGACCAAAACCCAAATATGAACTTTTTAATTGTATATCTTTGTAATTGTAAAAATAAAAAATTTTTAATAAACCAATCAATCAATCAATCAATCAATACCCAGAAATAAATTAGCTGCCCTTTGCGCCCGCCCCAGTAAAACAAAACAAAACTGCAGGGCTAGAATCTTTGAAATCAATAGGATGCAACTTCCTTTCTGGAGGCAAAAGGAGAGTAATCTTAGTTGTCAGGGTAAACCAGGCGCTGATCAGTGGACATCATGCTTGTTTGTTATTACTATCTAACAAACAGTTTCAACACACGGGACCTTAAGCTGTCATAAACATTTATTGTCTTTGCAGTTTCTTACTTGAAGCCTGTTAGTGGTATAGCTGTGCAGATATAGTTCAGCCCCCTCCAGAGACTTGAATGAAGTACTGATCATACTGAGGCATCCCTGGGGCTGGAAGCTTCCCTTCCAAGGTGGGTCACGTCCTTGGCAAATTCCTGCCAGTGGGAGTCTCAGATGCGCTACCCAAGTCTCACCACCACTGCTTGAATCTAGCCACAACATTGGCCACTCATTTCCTCCAGAGCAGATGACCCCAAAGCAAGCAAGGCCATGGGGTGGTGGTTTTATGAATTAAGTTTGGTTTGGAGGGCCACACCCGTGGTGTGCTGGGCTTACTCTTTACACTCAGCATTCTGGAGGAGCTGCCTATGGTGGGACTGGGGTGGACACAGTATGCAAGAACCTTACTACTGTACAGTCTCGCTGGCCCCTGAATTTGAAACCCCCTGCCACGAAGTCTCATCCCTTCATTTCCATCATCAGTGCAGTGGAAGCAAATTACTAAGTTGGTCCATGGGCAAGGGGGAAAGTAAGTTCCTCCTCTGACATGGAGCTGGGGAGATGGTTCAAAGGTGTGGGAGCCCAGGATTCAACCCCGGAGACCAAATAGTCTCCTGAAGCACTTCCAGGAGGAACCCTGTCCTGCCAAAAAGAGTAAATAAATAAAATTAAAGGAACAGTGCCAGTAGTTTTGTAGATGTTTTAAAGTTAAAAAAATCTGGGATCCTTTTCTGTGCTCTTCATTCACCCTTTAGCAATCTTTTATTGCTAAAAGTAAAATATAATAAAAATAAGCACCTACTGTGAGTGAATCATTGAAGCTTCTATAGCACCACACATGTTGCAACTGAGGGTCTGTCTCTAACCTGTTTATCTGCAGATCTTCTCCTACGTCAGTCAACCCTAAACCTGCTGCATGCGATCTCAGGGTTAAAATCTCCTCTTTTGCATAATGGTGAGTTTCTTTTCAGATGCCCTCCCCACTGTGCTATCATTTTGGTCCCATCAAGCAGTGTTATTTAAAATACATAATCCAACTAAATTATAGAAAACTGCAGGATTTTATCTTTTCTTATAGTTGAGTACTATTCCATGGTGTATACTTGCCACAGTTTCTTAACCCACTCATCTGTTGTTGGACACTTGAATTGTTTCCAGTTCTTGGCTATTGTACTCTGAGCTGCAATGAACACAAGTGTGCAGATACTTTTATGAATTAATAGTTTGTGTTTGGGGGATAGTTGCCTAAAGTGGAATTTCTGGGACCTATGAAAGGACATTTGAGCATTGTAATCTACACAATACACTTAACAGCATAAGACTACATGCAAGAACAAATAAAATAATGAGCAGTTTACAATGATGTCAATTTATGTATCATTTGAAATTTCCATAATACAACTCTTAGCTTATAGCTGATGAATGAAATTGTCTGAGGTCTTATCTGTAGCTTGGATGTCATATATACTGCATCAAGTTGCTAAAAGCTTTTTGACTTTTTTAACATTTAGCTTGCTTCATGCCTTTTTGGATGCAGTCTTGCCTTGGTTTTCACTCAGCTGGAATAATTTTACCTGCTATTCTCTTTTCTTTTTTTTTTTTAACTAATCAGTAAACTCATATTCAGGCTTAGGGGAACAGAATTCCCCTAAGTAAATAAATTCCCCAAATAAGTTCCTGAAGAAACACATCCTACAAATACCACATTGCTACAGAGACATGGAAAGGACACAGGAGAAAAAAGAACAGTACAGAACATTTCAGAGTTTCTCTCCAGCTACTATCATTGTTTCCCGAAGCCTGATTTCCTCCCAGACCGACGGGTTTGGCTGGACTCTCTACCTGACTAGTCCCCACTTGGCAATGCCCTCACACTTTTCTGCTCACTCTTCTATGTTGCATTATAGTTCTCTTTGCTCTTACTGTGTGTCTCTCTGTAAATTCAGTTGTCGATTTGCTTTTGAGGGCGGGAATACTGTTATACCCTGGTTTGTTCCTCGTCAACCACTGAGTCTTGTCATAGGGGGAGAAACTTTGGAACACATCTAGTGCTATAAAATAGAAACTTTAGGGGCTGGAGCAATAGCACAGCGGGTTGCAGATGACCTGGGTTCAAACCCTGGCATTCCATATATTCCCCTGTGCATCACCAGGAGTAATTCATGAGGGCAGAGCCAGGAGTAACCCCTCAGCATCTCTGGGTGTGACCCAAAAAACAAAAATAAATAAAGACACTTTCAATAGAATGTTAACATCTACTCATATTAAGACAAAAATCATTCTAAGTTATTAAATGGATGAAATGACAGTAAAGTTATAGATGCTAGCAAAATTAATGCCCAAATATTTGGTAATAATAATAGTTGTTAGCAACTGACTCCTTAACCAAACCATCAATTCTAAACTATCCGTTATTTTGTATGTTGATATTGTCTCTGTATGATTTCTATGACAGGGCATACAAACATCAATATGTTTGCTTTAAAAATGTGCTGAAAACCTCCAGTCAATCAGGATTTGTTAAGTAGGTATAGCAATATTACTGCTTGGAGTTATGTCCACAAAGAGCCATTATTAATAAATGGACTATAAACTAGAACATAATTTTAAAATTTTTCAAAAAAGAAAAATATTAGTTTATACTTTGAGTGTTCCTAGATAATCCAATTACCAAACAAAACTCACTGAAAAAAACCAGTAGGAATCTGATTTCTGGTTCATCATTACACCACCAAGGAAAGCAGGAAGAGCAGAGATTTTCTGTTGTGTTTGCAAGTATTCGAATTCTCAAAATATAACACAGTTTATAGATTGAAAGAAAAATAAGTTAATAGGTTACGCCATTTAAGTGCCCATTTCCCACCACCAATGTCCCCAGTTCCCTCCCCGTTTCCCCAGCCTGCCTCTATGACAGGCACTTTTCCTCTTCTTCTCTTGCACTCTTTCCTGAGAAACATTTTAGTGACAATTAAATCATTTGTTTCTAATTTTTAAGTAATCATTAAGTAGATTATAAATCCATATACCCTAAAATGCTGTCTTTAACTATTAAAATGGCAGGAATAGTTCTGTTTTTCTCTTGTCATCTGGGTTGTTATAGAACCCTCCTACTACTCTATTTTCTAGTTCATTCTACCCATACAAATCAATTCCTTTTAAATGCAAATATCACCCCTATGGTCACCTCATATCTCTGCTGAAAACCATCAATGACTTATAGGCTTAGAAATTAATTCAAGACTCTTAACAGCCAGCTGAGACCTGAGCCCACTGTTCCACCCTCACCCCACCATTCTGCCACATTTTCCTCTGCTCCTTCCCCCACGCTGAGCTGTCTCCTTCCTTTCTGGGGTTCCAGTGTTGGAAAGACTTGCCGTGCTGCTATGCCTGACTTCCCATCTTTGTGACTCAGTGCAAGCAGAATCACAGCCAGCCGCCTCCAACTTTAGCTACTGTGACTTCCTTTGAATAAACCTGGTCCATTGCTGTACCTTGTTCTAGGTCCTCTTTAAGCCCAACACAGAGTTTCTTTTTTAAGGGAGAAATGAATGAGCTGGAGAGATAACTCAACGGCAGAACTGGAGCTCATATTTTGTATATGTCATTCCTGCACATAGAGCCAGGAACAGAGCCTGAACACCACCAGGTACAGCTCCAAAATAGATAGATAGATGGATAGATAGATAGATAGATAGATAGATAGATAGATAGATAGATAGATAGATAGATAGATAGATAGATAGATAGATAGATAGATAGATAGATAGATAGATAGATAGGAAGGAAGGAAGGAAGGAAGGAAGGAAGGAAGGAAGGAAGGGAAGAGGGAGGAAGGGAGGGAGGGAGGAAGGGAGGAAGGGAGGGAGGGAGGGAGGAAGGGAGGAAGGGAGGGAGGGAGGGAGGAAGGGAGGAAGGGCTCGGCTCATACTTTGTCCCTGATAACCCACCATGTGTGCCACACAGAGCTAGCAGCAACTCCTATGTGATGCTCTGGTGTTGGCATTGCTGATTCCTTCTGGCAGCTCCAAGTGAGATGTTTTCCTTCGGGTCTATCTCCGAAGTCAAGACTCTATTCTCACCTCCAGCCTCATTGTGGCTCTTTTGTGGCTGCACCAAATTCACCTGATCATCCAGGATTGTCCCCAACTTATTCCCTCACCCTGGTCTCTCAGGTCTTTATGCACAACTTCCAGGGCCCTTTGGCTGTGTTGGGAAGTGGATGTATTTGGGGGCCATTCTTCAGCCTGTGCAGAGATCCTAGAGGTTCTGAACTGTAGCACCTACATTTGAGCAAGCACTGGAGCCACATGAGGGTAACAGAGGCAGAGTTCTGAGGAGCACTGTGCTTGGTGCAGTGTTGGAGGCCAGGGAGCATGAGACAGATGCCACATCCTCAGGGGTCCTCTGCATCTCCTCTTTGCAAATGTTTCTCCCAGGGAAACTGGGCAGCAAGGTGTTTTATTCTGTTACTATTATGTCTTCCTTCCTTCCTTCCTTCCTTCCTTCCTTCCTTCCTTCCTTCCTTCCTTCCTTCCTTCCTTCCTTCCTTCCTTCCTTCCTTCCTTCCTTCCTTCCTTCCTTCCTTCCTTCCTCCCTCCCTCCCTCCCTCCCTCCCTCCCTCCCTCCCTCCCTTCCTTCCTTCCTTCCTTCCTTCCTTCCTTCCTTCCTTCCTTCCTTCCTTCCTTCCTTCCTTCCTTCCCTCTTTCCTTCCTTCCTTCCTTCCTTCATTCCTTCCTTCCTTCCTTCCTTCCTTCCTTCCTTCCTTCCTTCCTTCCTTCCTTCCTTCCTTCCTTCCTTTCTTCCCTCCCTCCCTTTCTTCCCTCCTTCCTCCATCCCTCCCTCCTTCCCTCCTTCCCTCCCTCCTTCTTTCCTTCCTTCCTTCCTTCCCTCCTTCCCTCCTTCCATCCTTCCTTCCTTCCTTCCTTCCTTCCTTCCTTCCTTCCTCCCTCCCTCCCTCCCCTCCCTCCCTCCCTCCCTCCCTTCCTTCCTTCCTTCCTTCCTTCTTTCCTTCCTTCCTTCCTTCCTTCCTTCCTTCCTTCCTTCCTTCCTTCCTTCCTTCCTTCCTTCCTTCCTTCCTTCCTTCTTTCTTTCCTTCTTTCCTTCTTTCCTATTTTGGAGCTGTACCTGGTGGTGTTCAGGCTCTGTTCCTGGCTCTATGTACAGGAATGACCTGGTGGTTATTCAGGAACCGGATATGGTCTGGGATTCATCTGGAAGTCAGCTGTGGGCAAGTCAAGTTCCTTTCCCCCCTCTACTGTCTTACTACCTCCAGCTCCAGCACATTCTTTTTCTTTCTATATCCTGCCTTTTGCTTGTCATGGACGGGTCCCATTCTGACCCACTCATCTTTTTATCCATCCTCACTTTCTTACCCTTTTTTCTGTCTCTAATTCATACTCTGCTACCTCTTCAGTATTCTTAAAATACACAAGATTTCACCTGTTGCTTTGTTTTTCAAAATATAGTGTCCTGCTAGCAAGTTATTCCTGAAGCCTGCAAAACTGTCATTTATATTCCTCTTGTATATTGTTATATTCCTCTTAAATACTTTACAAGGTTATTTTTTTCTTTGTTAAAAGACATTTTCCTGTGGGGCAGGAGAGCAGGTGTTATGTCACTTGCCTTTCTTGTGGCTGCCCCTGGTTCCATCCCCAGCAATGTACCTAGTTCCATGAGTACCACCAGAAGTGATTCCTGACCACAGAGCCAGGGTTTCCTGAGCAATACCAGATCTGGTCCCAAAGTCAAAATATAGATATGTATTTCTCAGGTGTTTCTTTCCCCCTTAATGAAGTATCTTGTACTGTAGATGATTAAAAGAAAGGGAATTTTGCCAACTTAACGTAAGTTTTAAGTTCACACTATAAAATTCCAGTCACAAAAGAAAATAACTATAATTATATGATAATATTCTAAGATTAATGTAGTCACTACTGATGTATGTTTGATTTACCTGCCTGATTTATCTTTAGGGTCCCGTAATGGCCCAGGACCAGTGGCTGCAATATTAGCAAATATTTGCATGAATGGATTTGAGAATAAATAAATGATAGGCTATCAAATGTCTTCTAAAAATAATAACTATATCTTTTATATATATTTATTATATATTATATATATTTATTATATATATTATATATATATATATATATATATAAATCTTGCTAGTTCATTGAGACCATTTAACTACAGGTCTAAGGGAACTGTTATTTAAAAATATGTGATGTTTTGACTAAATGCTAATTTGTAGAATACTTGATGTATTTGAATGCTAATAAGTTTGAATGTTTTTCATTGTTCTTCTGGCTGGGTCCTTATTTACAAGCTCAAGTTTTAGAATAGCATATAAAAGATAAAACATTTTAATCAGGCTTTTAGTCTGACATGATTCTGGTATGATTAATAATTTGCATCTTCAAAGGTGTCCACTGAACTGTGGATACTCAAGAGAATGGTGATCTGTTTAAATAATTATGAATGGGTAAATGCAGAAAACATAATACAGACATTATTTTGTATGGCTGTTATGCTAGTATGTAGTGAGAAATCTCTGTATTAAATCATAACATAGATATTAAGCTAAATGTATTTTTTAAAGCTTTGTTAGGTGATAAGAGATATGAGTTTCTGGTTCTAAATTTTAAAGAAGCTAAGGAAATGTTTCTCTTTTTTGGAACTAAAGTTATTGAAATAAATTTACTTAGAGAAATGTGAGGGGAGAGACAGAGAGAGAGATATAGAGAGAGAGAGAGAGAGAGAGAGAGAGAGAGAGAGAGAGAGAGAGAGAGAGAGAGAGGAGAGATATGTCCATAAAAACTGGAAACTGGGGCGGAGCGATACCCCAGCGGGTAGGGTGTTTGCCTTGCACGCGGCCGTCCTGTGCCGTCCCGGGTTCGATCCCCGGCGTCCCATATGGTCCCCCAAGCACCGCCAGGATTGATTCCTGAGTGCAGAGCCAGGAGTAACCCCTGAGCATTGCCGGGTGTGACCCAAAAAGCAAAAAAAAAAAAAAAAAACTGGAAATATTTCATTTTTTCCTCTCTCTCCTGGGTCTTGTAAGAATTTTGAGTGGGAATCCGCTCACTTTGATTTTGTTTTATCGTGTAACTATGTGTCTGACTTATTTATCTTCTATATTTCATCTTACCAAGCCTTTACTTCTCGGCATACTCCCTTCCCTTATTTGGTGTTTGTCCCTGGTTCAAATTTTAGTGACTGAAGATGTATTTCTAATGATTTGTTCCAGAATGGCTTCACTCCTTTATACATGGCTGCCCAAGAGAACCACATTGATGTTGTCAAATATTTATTGGAAAATGGAGCTAATCAGAGCACTGCTACTGAGGTAAGATGGGAGCCCTAACAGCACAAATCCTCTCGTCTTAATATCCATATATTTTATAGCCAGCTGCTGAGGGCCTCCATTACTGCCACAGAAGACTTTGTGAGAAATGTGCATGGGAGAGTTATTATACATGACAGTGACCAAAAATGAATGATCCCCCCACACACAGTTCATTGAGTTTATGCTTCCATCTGGGGCTTGTGTCAATTTATTCTTACATAAAACTGTACTGCCATCAATTTGTCATTCTGTCACATAGGGAGGACTTGATCTTCGTCTAAAATTAGATTACAGTAAATTACACCTATTCCTTTTCATTAATGTCTCATCTTTGTTAGGAGCCAATGTGGCTCTTAAAGAGGATCTTTCTGGTGGTAGGAAATAATTCTTAGGGATTTGTGTCAGCAGGTTTCCTGAGGAATATGTCCCTGAATTAAAGCTGCTTCCAGGTTTCCCAAGTACCCCTTATGATCTGTCATTGTGAGATTCCAACTGGCCAGACAATGAATGTTGGAAATCAATCATCAATTGAAATGTTTGGACATTGACTAACAAAACCAAATTTGCTTGAGTACAACAAATTTGGCCAGAGTTCCGTTTCCCTAGGCATATCCTCTGATATGCAGAACTCACCTGAATGCTCATTTCATTTTTGCCTGTGCAGAGGGGCGGGAAGTTTGGTGCTTGTTTAGAATCGTGACTTTGTAAGCAAGACTCTAAAAGCTACTGAGCTTGAAGCTGGAGCGATAGTACAACGGGTAATGTCCTTGCCTTGCAAGCAGCCAACCCAGGTTCAGTCCCTTCCCCGGCATCCCACAGGGTCCCCTGAAGACTGCTAGGAGTGATTCCTGAGTGCAGAGCCAGGATTAACCCCTGAGTATCGCTGGGTGTGGCCCAGAATCTAAATTTTTTAAAAAATGCCACTGAGCTTGGTTAAAAGGTCCCAAGGCTAGACCCTGGGTGGGTAACAAGGTAGCTCCTTGGGAAACTGGTTCTCCTTAACCCTCTTTCAATCAGAGGACACACATTTTATGTGTCTTTTTTCTTGTGTGTGGCTCCACAGATAAAATCTTCAAAGCTCCTGGTGCAGCATAAATGATGACAGGTTGAAACTGTCAGGAAGACCTAGCTGAGTGATTTGTAACGTCACTATTCTCCCTGTGGGCTAAGGGAACTGTTTGATGAAATGGGCACCCAGACCTTTCCAGCCTGCTTCAGGGAGAGTGCTCCTTATCATCTACAGAGTCCTCTCCTGCTCCAACTGAAGCAAAATTTTCCATGGAGCCAATCACAGCAGTCTTTTTTTTTTTTTTAGTTAAAAAATAAAATGACCAAATAAACAAAAAACCCACTCAAGTTCATGGGACCAGATCCACTGCTTCCAGTGAAAAACTCAGCTGTCTGCCATGCGATGATTTCTAGTCCTCTGTTCCGTTACACAGTCTTTGCCCTCTTACTACGTGGGTACCAGGTCGATTTTAAAGACGTGGGCCAATTTTTTTCTGAGACACTAATTATGTCAGTGAATAGAGTGTGACTATCTTAAGACAAAGCTTGGATAACAGTATGAGACTCTCTGCCTGAGAGCCATTGGGAAATGCCTCATAATATAAAAAAAGTCTGTTCCTTTCATTTTATTTCCTTGAAAGCAGAGTCATTTGTTGAAAGAAACCATGAGACTGGGATTATTCTGTTCACCAAATAGACTTAATATTTCTGATGTTTAGGCGTGTACTGAAGGTTGAACCATCTAGCCTGAACACTTTTGGCTGAGAATCAAGCTCATGTTTGAAAGTTTGACATTTCTTCATATAATAATAAATAAAGTCGGTCAATAAATGAAATGTGATGCACTGACCTTCAGCACAGGCACTTATTTTTGTCAAATTAATTGATATGCTTGATGATATGCCCCCAAATATATTCTCTGGGGGGATGTTCTAATGAAGTCCATGCGGTCCAGAGCCCAACCTCAATTCTCTGTGTGTCTCAGAACATTTTACAGTTCTCTGTTCTCTGTCCTTGTCGTGAGTGCTCCCATAATGGAAGGCTGGGGCCTGGAGTAAAGGTACAGCAGGTAGGCGTTTGCCTTGCACGTGGCTGCCCTGGGTTCAGTCCCTGGCATCCCATACAGCCCCCGAGCACTGCCAGAAGTCATTTCTGAGTGTAGAACTAGGAGTAACCGTTGATCATTGCTGGGTATGACCCAAAAAAGCAAAAACAAAAAAAAACTGCATTAAAATATTTTATTATACCACCATGAGATATACAATTAAAAAGATGTTTATGTCTGGGTTTCGGTCATACAGTGTTCCAGCACCCATCCCTCCACCAGTGCCCATTTCCTTCCCACCACCAATGTTCCCACTTCCCTCCCCTGTCCCATGCCTATGGCAGGTTCTTTATCTATTTTTCTTTCTCTCTCCTCTCTTCCCTCTCTTACACATTGTGGATTGCAGTACATACATTTAGAGATTATCATATATATCTTTTTGCTTATATTCAGTGTTCAGTTCTAGGATGGTATTACCATTTTCGACAATTATTAGCATACTGTTCCCTTCTCTGTCTTACCTAACCTCTGACTCCCACTCATTTGTGGTAGATTCTACCTATTGACAAGACCTCCTGATCCATGTTTTGCCTGACCTTGGATATTGGTATCAGAATATATAATACATATATAATACATAATATATATTTCATATATAATATAATGCAAATGAATGCAGTCATTCTATATCTGTCTTTTTCCTTCTGATAATTTCACTCAACATAATCCTCTCAAAGTTTATCCATTTATAGGCAAATTTTCTAAATTCATTTTTCCTAACAGCTGCATAGTATTCCATTGTATAGATGTACCAAAGTTTCTTTATCCACAACTGCATGTTTTTATGCGTTCTGTAATCTGTACTTCTTGTGGAGAGGAAGGATTCTTGGCCAACAGGGTAAACAAGTTCATAGGAGAGCCCAAGGACCTACTCTATCTTATGGCGGTGCCAGGGTTGAGCAAACCCTGCTTGGGGCCCTCCAGGGCTACCCTCAGTGCTGCTATGCTGCTATACCCATGGGACCAGATGCACCTCGGGATCAAACCAGGGTTGGCCACAAGCTAGGTTAGTGCCTCAGTTCTTGTCTTATTGCTTCAGCCCCAGTTCACATCCTTTTAATACAAACTCATGGAGTTGGGAGCAGGAGGGAGGGTGTAATTAGATTAGATAAGTATATGCTAAGGACACTGCACTTCCTCACTGTTTAACTGGTGCCAAATTTTTAATTTTAAGCTACTGTTATATTTTAGTCTTGTAACTCTGCATGCTTTATTTTTCCGTTCAATTAAGTGCTGTGTTTATTCAAATTTTTTTGGATTCTGTAGTAGTGCATATGTGATGCAACACACTTGTCGAAATGGTTCAATCCCCCCCCTTCCCTCCCAACGTCTACAGTAACCTTTTTGGGGACAAGGTGGGAGAGCAGTGGTTTGGGCCACACCCAGCAGAGCAGCGCTTTGGACTTCATAAGACTGTACAGTGCTGGAGGCCAAACCTGGGCCTCTCCCCATGCCAAGCCTGTACTCACCCTATTGATTATCTCTCTAGCCCTTGATGTTGAAAGTAAATCAAGCAATTAGGTTAGGGTCAGTTGCCATTGTTTCTAGAAATCAGTTTTTTAAATATACTCTCTTGGGTTTTCTCTCTGTGAATGGACAGATCTCTAACTTTGAAATCTGTTTTGAAGCATTCCTGAATGAAGGGAGTTTTTTTTTCCTTTTTTTTTATTTTAAGCCTAAGCCAAGAATCTATTATGTACTATGTGTTTATTGCCTTTCCATTAATGAAATTGTTTCTGAGAGAAAAACCTTGGTTTTCTGGTCTGAGTATTCTGTCTTTACCCCTCAAGCTCTTCCGACTGGCATGATTTGTGCCACTTTTTGCCCCTTAAGTTTAGAAATAAAAGGCTAATTTCTGGGGAAGAGCAGTTAGGATAGAAAGGGAACCAGTAAAACAATGACAGATGGAAATGATGATTCTGGACAAGACCTGAGTGCTGATAGGTCTTGTTCAGGTATAGATAGATAGATAGATAGATAGATAGATAGATAGATAGATAGATAGATAGATAGATAGATAGATAGATAGATAGATAGATAGATAGATAGATAGAGAGATAGATATCTCTATCTCCTCTATCTCTATCTATCTCTGTCTCCATCTCTATCTCTATCTCTGTCGATATATAGATATATCTATATATAGATATCTATGGATATCTATATAGATATATATCTATAGATTATATCTCTATAGATATAATTATATAGATTAATTATATCTATAGATTATATATATCATGTATACACCATTATATACATGATAACCTCTCAGTAATGCCCAGAAGGAAAGGGTGAGAGAGCAAGAGAGAGCAAGAGAAGAATAGTACCTGTCATAGAGGCAGGCTAGGATGGGGGTTTGGAAGACAGGTAGGGAGAGTGACAGGAAGGAAACTGGGGATATTGTCATGGGAAATAAACACTGGTGAAGGGACAGGTGTTGGAACATTGTATGACTAAAACCCAATAGTGAACTGTCTTGTAACTGTGTATCTCACAGTGATTCAATTAAAAAATTAAAAATAATAAAAGGCTGATTTCTATACATTGCTTTTCACCTGTAGTTTTATGTTTGATCTAAGTATAATAAAATCCCTCCACACTAATTCATCAGCCTATTTAATAAGCATTGCCAAATTTTGGCCCTGAAAACAGCAAGAAGATCTATCAGCAGATATTTAGGCTCTAGCAGTGTTAATCACGTGATTTCTTGTCCTGTGTTACTGACTGTATCCTTGATTTCCAACCAGACTTGCTCTTTATTCGCTTGATTCTTTCTACTTGACCCTTTTGCCTAACCAGGCATTATTGGGGCTGGCTCTAATTATGACTCTCCCTTTCTGACACGTATTTGGGCACTTCCTGTATAGAGTCTGCCCTGGTAGGAGATTAAGATGTTTTCCAACACAGGGAGCTAGAAATGAAAGAAACCGTTTTGGAGCTGAGAGATGGACTGAAGTTAAGGCACTCCCCAAATATTCCTCTGACTAGGGCATCATCACTGCCAACACCCCTGATTCCCACAGCACTTCCAGGGGTCACTCTAGTGCCAGGAATGACCCCTTGTCCATAGCGTGGCCAGCAACTATTTCCTGATTTGACTCATTGTAGTATTATCTCTACCTTTGACTTGTCCATCTTAATAATCTTGTCCAACTTCATATATTTTGTTTATTTTATTAAAGAATTGTGATTACAAATTATTGATAGTGGGGTTTTAGGCATATAATATTTCAACACCCATCCCTCTACAAGTCTCAACTTCCCTCCTCCAGTTCCCATATTCCTTCCCCACTCCAACCCCTACCCCATCCCCGCCTGCCAACTTTACAGGTACATTACAAAGTTTCAGTGGTTACAGCTAAGATCTCATGTTTTTCGGTGTAGTTGAGTCTGTGTTTTGGTTATGTGGCTATACCATTCACCCATATCACAGTATAACTGAAGTTCAGATGCTTTTTCCTCCCCTTTGTTTCCCACTCTCCCCCCAATTTCTTTCCTTTTCCATCCTTTATTTTTCGGGGTCACACCCAGAAATGCTCAGGTGTATTCCTGGCTCTGCAATCAGGAATTACTCCTGGTGGTGCTTTGGGGGGACTCTATGGGGTACTGGGGAATTGAACTCAGGACAGCCGCATGCAAGGCAAACACCCTACCCGCTGGACTATCACTACCCCTTCTCCGTCCTTCTAAACACTCAGGTCAATGGTGACCTAGGCCTCCCCCTTTTACTATAGTACATATAGTACATTTCCCCATCCAGTGTTCTGTATGCCACAGGTAAGTGAGATCATCCTGTTTGTCTTTCTTCTGTCTATCGTTCTTTAAACATGAGATATGCTATTGTGGAGAGGGGAGCCCCGTGCTGGGAAAGTTAAGGGAATCTGCTTCTGTTTTGGTAGGATGGCTTTACACCCCTCGCTGTGGCCCTCCAGCAAGGACACAACCAGGCAGTGGCCATCCTGTTGGAGAACGATACCAAGGGGAAAGTGAGACTGCCAGCTCTGCACATCGCCGCCCGGAAGGGCGACACCAAGTCGGCCGCTCCTGCTCCAAAATGACCACAATGCGGACGTTCAGTCCAAGGTGAGGGGAGTCTGGGTCTCTGCCACTTTCCTTCCTGGGGGGTGATCCTAAAGCATGCCAGGGGGGGGGGAGAATGTCACCAACAGATATTAGGTACCTGCTGAGTGTTTTAGAAAGAAGGGTAGTATCAAAAAGAAAGAAGAAAGACCATTTTCTTCTTTTATTTTTAATTTATCACCATTTAGCTTTTAAACAATGAGGTTTCACTTCTTAGGAATCTGTTTCCTGATGGCCAAAAGAATGGAAACAGAGTTGAACAGAGAAGTTTCTATCGTATAAGGCTTTCTCTGATGAAAAGCATTTCAGCATGTGGGTGCCTTTGTTTGGCGCTGTGTGTAATATCTCCTTCTTCTTCCCACACACACTGCTTCAGATGATGGTGAATAGGACAACTGAGGTATGCTATTGTGGTTATACCAAATATTCTTTGGTTTTTATTTATTTTAGTTCTTTGTTCCAATAAAAAAAAGGCTCAATAATTTATACTAATGATTGGAACATCCAGGATTGGAAAATTAATTTGGAAATGTTTCCTGTTGTGGAAGACAGGTTAATTCTCACTTGTTTTGAGTTCCGCACATGTGAAGCCTTGGTGAATTCATAAAAGCTATTTACAAGCTTGTCAAGAAGTCATAGTTCCCCTTTTCAGCAAGAAAAATCCTCAGGTCAGGGTTCAGTGACATGAACTTTGGGGAGACCTCTCTCTGCCTCTCTTTCATCCTGTACTTTCACCACAGCTTTTTCTTTTATGTCTGGGTTATTTTTATTTACCACATTATAAAGATAATGATATTAATCATATTATTCAATATCATGTCAGATCTCTAATGATATAAAGTACACCTCAAGCGAAGCATTAGTTTTTATCTCTGTCTTAAAATATGTCATGGAAGGGCCGGAGCGATTGCCTAGTGGGTAGGGCGTTTGCCTTGCATGCAGCCGGCCTGTGCCGGCCCGGTTCGATCCCTGGCATCCCATATGGTCCGCCAGCACTGCCAGGAGTAATTCCTGAGTACAGAGCCAGGAGTAACCCCTGAGCATTGCCGGGTGTGACCCAAAAAGCAAAAAAAAAAAAAAAAAGTCATGGAATTACCCATTTCCCCACACACTAAACGATGTCACATTAATCAACAGAGAGAAAGAGGAGAGACAGCGCATGTAGCTGACTGTCCTTGGCTGTGGCTATCAAGAGATGCTTACACATGACTGTTGAATATATCATGTATGAACTTACCTGTGTTCATATAGAAGCAGCTGCATATGCAGGTTGGTTTTTGCTTTGCTAAGGAGATTCTTCTGACTATTTTTCCATATGGTCACTGGACCATGAACCTGTTTATTTGAGCTCTCACCTTCTGTACAGTGAGTAGTTTTTCTTTCAAGTAACTAGCTTCTTGTTTAGCAACAAATGTGTGTGAAGAGATGACTTTACTTGATTTATTCCTATTATTTCATCTAGTCTATATCTGTGCATGGACATAGGTCAATATTATAAGAAAAAATGATTTTTTTAAGATTAACAGCTCGGTAAAATTCTTCATTACTAGACTGTAGAAAATTATACTTAACTATTGATATAATTACCTTTAATGCATCAAACACCCTTTTGGGGAAGGGGGTTGATGCTTTTGAAAGTATTATCGACTCCTAAATAATTTTTGAAAGCAGCCTTTCTGTAGCAGTAGAATAAAAACATCCAGATAGTTCTTGGTTAGCACTATCTCTTGGAGAATCCTGGAGCAACGGGGAAAGTGCCTTCCTCAGCACCCCTTAAAGGTGGACCCAGACTCCCAGCTTGGGATTCAGCAGGAAAGAGATTTCCTCAGAGGGGCTCATGTGGTCTCATTCACCAACATTCAAGATTCATAGCCTTTAGGAATCCTCCGGTTGGTCAAGGAGGCCAGGTCATGCAATAAATCAGGTTATTTCTGCAAATGGGAAAAATAATGTGATTATATTTGAATAATTTGGAAATGATTCACCAGTGCTCACCCATGGTATTTCTAAAATGTAATTGTAGCTTGAGTAATAGATGTGTCCTCTGGGTGGCAGGAACCATCCAAATAAAAATGAAGCACATTTTGGTAATAACTTCCTAAAACAGACATTTGGCATCTCATGAAAAACAGTAGGATGCTCTTTTTTTTGACACAAATAGTTGATCTCATGTAGGCACAAAACAAAAATGCCATGACTGCAACTGCAGAGTTTAGATTAATAGTTAGTCTTCTTATTTTCTCTCTTGCTTCTCTATATTCAGAAATTAGTTGCAGCTAATTTTACTGGTGATACAGCGTCATTCCTATTACTTAAGTATCTGAATGTTGGGGGCGGGGATTTTTAAGAGTTGGCCAAAAAGTGTCATGCCAGCAGGAAAAAATGAAGGTTGTGATTTAGATAATATTCCTTAAAAACAATATTATACATAGCAAAATTTCTTACATAAAAGAATACAAAAGAAACTCAAAAGCACAGTATTTTCTAGAAAAGTCTTAATCTTTTTTCCCAACATCTTTTATTAAGTCTTGAAAATTATAGAGAGCAAGAGTAATTTACCTTTGTGAACTTTAATAGGAAAAGAGATAACGTGCTTTCTGTGAAAATATCAAATATTTCTAACTCAGTTTTCATCAGAAAGAGTGAAGAGGAAATACCTTTCTTCCCTTTATGGTTTCAGACGTTGGGGCTGGGGAGATGGCCCAAAGGGCTGGAGCACATGCTTTACATGTGGGGCCCTGGGGTTAATCCAAGGCACCCCCATAAACCCCCATGATCTCTCAAAAAACTCATGCATTTCCTTTAATTTCAAAGAGTGAACTATTTCTGGTGCCTGTGTAATTGGTTTAGTTGCTTGGTTTGATCATCCTTTATTTAGTTTATTGATAAAATTGGATTTAATTAACATGCAAAATAGAGTTCAGCTGATTTTTTTCTTTATATTCACATTGATACCAAATACTTTAATATTTTATTTGCCTTTTTTTCATAACAGCACAATCTGACTAAATCCAATTATTAAAGAGGATAGAAATATTATGACAGTATAAACAATTTGAAATGAATTGCATCTACATTCTCTGCTAAAGAATTTCTCACAGTTCTAAATTTCTCATAGTTCTCATAGTTTCTCTCATGAGTTTCTCATAGTTCCAAAGATACAATGCCAAATGATACCAATTTTATTAATAACAAACTAGTAGTGGTTTGAAATCTCTCTAGTAAAAACATCGTTCTGTTCATGATTATGTTAACTATTTGGCTTCAAACTTATGGTGCTTAGTTATAGATTGGTTTCTCTAAAACCAAATCAGGGACCAGAGCGGTAGTCCAGCGGGTAGGGCGTTTGCCTTGCAGCGGCCGCCCATGCCTGCCTGGGTTCAATCCCGGCATCCCATATAGTCCCCTGAGCACTGCCAGGAGTAATTCCTGAGTGCAGAGCCAGGAGTAACCCCTGAGCATTGCCGGGTGTGACCCAAAAAGCAAAAAAATAAATAAATAAATAAATAAATAAATAAATAATAAAACCAAATCAGCTCAAGGACTGTGGTTTTGTGATAAACAAATTCCATAAACAGTTAAACTGTTAAGATAGTTAGAAATGAGGATGCCAGGAAATGTGGGATATCTAACTGTGCATTTATTTATTTATTTATTTATTTATTTATTTATTATGTTGCATGTGTATTATCTGGGAAAATGTGATGCTATAATAAGCATTTACTGTCCGAGTTGCATTGCTTGGACACTAGGAAGACAGTTCTTGTGTGAGTTTCTTCTCTAATCTGTGGTTGTCATTGTTTTTTTGTGTGTGTGTCCATAGAGTGGATTCACCCCTTTGCACATAGCTGCCCACTATGGAAATGTCAACGTGGCAACTCTCCTGCTAAACCGGGGCGCTGCAGTGGACTTCACAGCCAGGGTAGGGTTGCGCACAGCTTCTCACTCTGGCATACAGGACATGGGCATTTTACTATCATTTAAATGAGCACCTATACTGTTTTTTTTCACCCTCTCTTTGTTTAATTTATTTAGGCACTGTGATTTACAAAGTTGTTAATAACAGAGTTTTGGGCAGTCAGGAATGCACCTCCAAAGCCACCACCAGGGGCCGGAGCGATAGCCCAGCAGTAGGGCCTTTGCCTTGCACGCGGCTGGCCCATGCCGGCCGGGATCGATCCCGGCATCCCATATGGTCCCCCGGGCACCGCCAGGAGTAATTCCTGAGTGCAGAGCCAGAAGAAACCCCTGAGCATTGCTGGGTGTGACCCAAAAGGAGCAAAAAAAAAAAAAACCCAAAGCCACCACCAGTATGAGCATCCCCTGACCCAAGTGCCCTCTAGAGATTTTATTGCTTTACTTCAGTCTATGTTGAAGATGAGATTTTCCGTGTTTTCCTTTAAATCAGAGAATATCATTTCTTCATAGCCAGTGAAAAAATCAGAATGCTGTACATTTGCCTCCATGCCTAGAAAGAATCTGCAATCATTAAGATAGATACACATTTCTAGAAAAGTAGGAGCCGTTGTATTTATTTAGTTTGAGTCCGGGGCCACACTCAGTAGCACTCAGGGATTTATGGTACTGTACTCAGGGATCACTCCTGGGCAGGGCTGGGGAAATCTGTATGTGGTGCCAGAGATCCAACCTGGGCAGCCAAGCGCCTACACGCCATCTTATGACTCTGTCCCCATATAGCAGTTATATTAAAGGATCACATAAGGAATCATGAATTAATGATTTCAAGATAGTAAATAATTAAAACGTTCACAGTTAAGTATAAAATGTTTAAGTACAGTTGTACAGTGTCTTAACAATGATTGCAAAGTACACAATTTTACAGAAATCTTTTTTAAAGGAATTGAGTATTGACTTGTGTTTGTCAAGAATCACAAAAGGTCATCATCATTATTCATTTAATAATAGTTTTTATTGGAAAGAGTTACTTAATTTTAAAACTCGGCATCCTTACTAAGATTTAGTACTGTATTTAAAGATTTGCAAAATTATGACATGCCAAAAATCAAATACATATCCTTATCATAATGATATTATATAATAGCCAATAAAATGAACAGAATTTATATCTATGATATTTTTGTTCTTAGCAGCCTCTGTAGTAAAACTATGTTGAGTTAAGTTGTCTTATTCTGAAGGCAGTTTTTGAGATCATTTTTCCACTGGCTCTTGTTTTGAAAGGAATATTTAATTTTCATGCATTGGAAGTAGTAAGACACAGTGTCTTTGAATGGGTGTGTGTTTGGAAATGCTAGATAACACTCTGGACTAGGGTTTATCCTAGTGGAAACTGACATTTTATTTCTTTTGTGCAGAAATGCTCCCTTTGTCCTTTGTAATGTGTATATTCAATACCTATGTTGTAGTTATTGACTAACTTAAGCATTCTGTCCCATTTTTTCATTCTCTAACTACAGTGCTTTGTGGTTTGTGTGCCTTTTTGTTTCTTAAAAATGGAAGGTGTTGAAACCATCGAAACCTTGGATCAGATTACCCAAGAGGTCATGACCTACTTTTGTGCCTCTTAACTCAAAGTCACCCCGTCCTGCCCTGTCGTACCCAACATGTTCTTGTTTGGTCTTTTCATGGTGTAGAATGGAATCACTCCTCTGCATGTGGCTTCCAAAAGGGGGAACACAAACATGGTGAAGCTCTTACTGGATCGTGGTGGTCAGATCGATGCCAAAACTAGGGTGAGTGTCTATGTTTCAGTTTCCTACCAGTATTATTTTTATTATCATTATTATTCTTGGAGTCCTTTAGCAATGCTTAAAATAAATACTGACCTTAAAAAGGGTCAATGTGCTTTCAAGGATTTGCTTTCAAGTTGCTTGAAATTTGGATTTAGTTTGGATTCTTGAATTTGACTGAACTCTATTGCACGATTTAGGTTTCACATCATAAAGTATAATTAATAATTGCCCATGCACACTGGAGAGACAGAATGCTAGTCTCTCATTGAGAGGGCATTTTTAAAATTTCATAAATGTATATATTTGGATTTTGGGTCCACATGTGGTGCAAATCAGGGACTAGTCCCTGCTTGTTGCTCAGGGGTCACTCCTGGCAGTGCTTAGGGGACCATGCAGTGCCACAGTGAGGCCTCCTGCATACAGAGCATATGCTCAGCCCAGTGAGAAAACTCTATGGCCCTCTGGATTGCTGTGTTTTGTGGTAACAAAGAGAAAAAAAATTAGACCGAAGCTCCAATCGAAGCTGAATCTCAGATTTAGCTATAATAATTAGTTATAATTAGCAAGAGCCCAAACTCATTGTCTCACATGAAAGCTATGAGATTGTGACATTTACATAAAAAATCTTAACATATCTTGAAGGCCCTTTGCTTCTAACTCTTTAATTCCTAACTAACTTTTCTCTAAGTGTTCATACTACACTGACTTGGGCACAGGAGATGCTTTGGAAAGCTGCAAAGGAAAAAAGACATGTAGTTATTCGATCGCACGTTTTCACTGTCACCTTGTTAAAAGGTGCTGCCTTCAGTTAATTTCACACTAGTTAAGTAGAATGTCCTTAAGAGTTTTCATGTGAGCCCAACAAACTGATAATAGGACTATCAGGAAGCTACAACTAATCAAAGTAGGGTCTGAGAAGACACACCGCTTGATTTCAAATCTCAGTAAGTAGGCTTCCACCATTAGCAGTATGATATTGGCTGTTTTCTTACTTTTCTGAACACAGAATAATGTTAGTACTTGTCTCAAAGGGCATGTAAGAATGAACTCTTGGTATTATTCATTATTATTTAAGTAGAGTCAATTGGGGAAAATTACTTAGCTCCTCTCAATTCTTTTGTTATATTACTGTAATGTTATGTAGTTACTTGCTTAAATATGAAACTAGTATTTCAGTATTAGTTCTTGGAAATAAATTTGGTTACTAGTTATCAGCAAAATTTTAGGCACTCCTATAATAGGAAATTTTTGAGATATATGGTGTAAGAAGTGTATGGAATACAGAATCCGATCTTTGTCTATTTACTCTTTAATTAATTCTTTGAATTACATATTGTCATAGTCCAAGAAATGAGGTCAAATCTAGTTTCCTTGCAAATCCTGAGACTAGTGAATATTTTCACTTAATAAGCTGTACCATCTAATCCCAGAATGTACATTCTGATTTCTAATAATCCCCAGAAATATGGATGAGGTGGGGTGGGACCAGTACTCCAGGTGGTGCTAAGGGCATCCTGTGATTTTGGACATCAAACTGGGGCCTCCCTTATGCAAATCATGTGCTCCAGCCCTTTTTGCCAGCTTCCCCAGCCCAACATTGATCACTTGATTCTCAATTCCCAAGACATGTGGTCCAAAGCACTGATGTGATCTGATCATGTGGGGATCCTGGAGTGATGTGCTTTGTCGAGATCTTTGTTGTGGTGTCCCATGTCTTTGCATATGAGTGATATATAGATTTTACCCTTTGCTTTTATCCTATGCCTTTGCCCTTGCTAATGCAAATGGTGTGCATAGTTTGGAGCAGTTACGCACCATGTTGCATGATTTGCTTACTTGTGCTTTGTATTTAAAGGAAAGGGTTTCTGAGCCTCTTCCTTTAAGTACATTACTACTAATATAATATCTTTCTTTACATTTGCCTTTCTGTTTCTGTTGAGACTCTGTGATAATCAAGAGGACAAATGGAAAGACAGTACTTTGTAAAAGCAAAGAAAAAATACTCATCTTGGTCAATGTCTTAAGGGTTCACATAACTCTTTTTAAAGGCTTTTCTGCAGGCTGAGGCTATTGATTTTGTTCTTATTGATTATCATGGTATTTGATTTGTCCTTGAAAATGTGCTATAAGTGCATGGCTTATATATATTTGCAAATACAATTTTAAAAGTCTACCTCTAAAGAGGAAGTATATTTTTTAATTAAAATATATGAAGAAATGGAGAGACACGAATTCTACTAATTCTGCCATGAACTGTTATTAAGCAAGTTAATAATCAAATGTAAGTCTCTGTTTATTTTTCTGTGAAGGGAATATTTGGACTGTATTTCATTCATTATAACATTTGGCTAAGGGAAGTAAATAGAATTTTGTTCTGCAATATACAAAGGGGTAATAGATATTCTAAGATATACACAGCATAGACATTCTGTTCATTCCTTGCACAAAAGCTTTTACTTGGTGCCAAGAGCCTTAGAAATCTGTATTAGCTACCAACCTAGAATTGAGCATTAAATACAGGCAAAAAGATACACATAACAACCTCTTAATGTATGTATTGTAATCCACAATGTGGAAGGGAAGGAAAAGAGAAATAGAGAGAAAGAGAAAGAAATAAAGAACCTGCTATAGAGGCAGGCTAGGGGAGGGGGAGGGAATTGGAGACATTGGTGGTGGGAAATTGGCACTGGTGGGGGATGGGTGCCGGAACACTGTATGACTGAAACCCAAATATGAACATCTTATGAACATCTTTGTAATTGTATATCTCACGGTATTATAATAAAATATTTAATAAAAAAGAAATTAGTATTAGCAAATCACCTTCAGACCCTGTGCTCAGAGAGGATGTAAGTCAACAGTACCCAAGAGTACCACTTAGTTGGCTGGTGAAGGTTTGATAACACACACACACACACACACACACACACACACACACACACCCCTCTACCCGTCTGATTTCCAGTTTATTGATTTCAGGAATATACGTGTACACACACACACACACACACACACACACACACACACACACACACCCCTACCTCTCTGATTTATAGCCTCTGTTGATTTTAAGGATGTAAATAATTCTTCCATCATGGACTGTTTGAATTACCAACATTGTGTCATTAGATCCAGAATTGCGAAGAAATATGCAAAAAGTTGGTTCTCACTAGTTAGTGAGTGAGTGCAACCCTCAGCACGGGGCTAGATACAATATTGATGGTGAAATGCAGCTTCTCCCCATTACATAAAACATTTCCTTGTGAGCTAGGATTTCAAAAGCAATTAGGTTTTTTTCAATTCTGGTGATACATTAAATTTAGTGTCTTCATACCAAAGAGACAGAGAGACAGTGGGTGGGAAATACTGACAAGTAGGACCAGGGTTTAGAAGTGGGAGACCACTTCTGTAATGATGATATTTTATCACTAAAAGGAATGTGGTTTAACTTCTTTTGTTTTGGAAGGTATATTGTTAAATGGAAAAATGTGGGCAAGAGATAGTATAGGGGTAGGAGGGGTAAAATACCCACCTTGCACACTGCTGATCCCAGTTCAACATCCAACATCACATGAAGTCGCCAGGCCTACCAGGAATGATCATGGTCTCAGAGCCAGGAGTAAGTCCTGATCACCACTGTGTGTGGCCCAAAGTCCTCTGTCCAAATAGATAAAAGGGAAAAATGTGTTTTTTTTTAAATTAAGTAAAATAACAGAATTTCTGCATGAAATTTTACACTATATAAATGTTAGTCTTTAACTTTTACATCAATAGCACACTTTATATTTTTTTGCGTCACGCCCAGCAATGCTCAGGAGTTACTCCTAGCTCTGCACTCAGATATTATTCCTGGCAGTGCTTGGGGGACCACATGGGATGTCAGGGATTGAACCCAGGTCAGCTGCATGCAAGGCAAATGCCCAACCCACTATGTTATCGCTCTGGTCCCCAGGAGAACACTTTTAGTTTCCCAATCATAAAAAGCTAACCCATAACTATTGACTAGTGCATGTTCTATCAAGAGATCTCCTTTTACTTTTAAGTTACTTTTAGGGTTTTGCTCTCATGTGCGGGGGAGAGACCACGCTGGCCAAACTTGGAGTAGAGTTTTGGGCCCTAACCTCTCCTCCGCCTCCATGCCAGTTGCACCGGAAGAGAGAGACCCACCCACGCCAGACCCACAGCTCCCTTGGCGCATGGCCACTTTGTGGACACTCGATATTCTTAGAGAATGCTGATTTTAGGATAAGGTCCTTCCCAAGATCTTTCACATTTATATATTGGATACAGTTCTAGACAGGTTCTAACTGATACCAGTAAGCCTAGCAAGAAGCCAGAGCAAACCACACATCATGCAGTCAGTCATTCTCAACATCCAGACTCCATAGTTCCTCAGAGCTCCATCCAAGAGAAATCCTGATCTTCCCCTTTAAGTTTCATCAGTAAATGCTCGAGATGAGAGCCTTCTACTGAGACTATACACAGCAGAGCCTGGAAAGCTACCCGTGTTTAATTTACTTGTTATGCCAAAAAATATTAACAGTTATGGACCTCAGTTCCATGACCTGAAGAATGATTTCTGGCTCTTCCTGTCCCCTGAAGTAAGCAGATGACCTTGGGTTACACTTGCTTGTGACAGGACTAATGGAGATGTTACTAGTGCCCACTCGCACAAATCAGTGAACAATGGGAGACAGTGACAGTGATACAGTGATTATTTTAAAATTTTTTATTTCCTGGACAAATAATAAATGTAGAACAAAAAATATGTAGAACAACAGCAACCCCCCCCCCCCCATATCCTTGACCTCTTCATGATCTTGGATCTAGGATGAAATTCTAAGACATTTTTGTCGAAGCCCTGGCTTTTGGCATGGGAAAAACTCCATTTTCTTGTTTCAACATAAACTTTACAGCTAGGTAAAATGATATTATTAATTTAGATTTTATTAAGAGCATCTTTCTTTTTAATTTTTAAACTCATCTATTATTTAAATATGAAGGTGTTCCATATAGCAATCATGGATACAAAATTGAAAGACATATTTCAATACAAATAATAAAAGCACATAAGATAACATTAAAGATGACGAACTGCATCAGAAGCCTGATCACTCTCATGGTTTGTTACACTGCATCAGAAGCCTGATCGCCTTCATGACTTGCTATTAGAAGTTATGATTAAAGTCCTAACACCGGGGATTTCCTACTGTTGTATGTCTGGAATTGTCTCTAAAGGAGGCCTCTATCAAGTACTCCATAAGCATCACCCTATTTTATCTATCTATCTATCCTTCCTTCCTTCCTTCCTTCCTTCCTTCCTTCCTTCCTTCCTTCCTTCCTATCTACTATCTATCTATCTACTTCTCTTCCTTCCTTCCTTCCTTCCTTCCTTCCTTCCTTCCTTCCTTCCTTCCTTCCTTCCTTCCTTCCTTCCTTCCTTCCTTCCTTCCTTCCTTCCTTCCTTCCTTCCTTCCTTCCTTCCTTCCTTCCTTCCTTCCTTCCTTCCTTCCTTCCTTCCTTCCTTCCTTCCTTCCTTCCTTCCTTCCTTCCTTCCTTCCTTCCTTCCTTCCTTCCTTCCTTCCTTCCTTCCTTCCTTCCTTCCTTCCTTCCTTCCTTCCTTCCTTCCTTCCTTCCTTCCTTCCTTCCTTCCTTCCTTCCTTCCTTCCTTCCTTCCTTCCTTCCTTCCTTCCTTCCTTCCTTCCTTCCTTCCTTCGGACACCCAGCAATGCTCAGGAGTTACTCCTGGCTCCGCACTCAGGAATTACTCTTGGTGGTGCTTGGGGACCATATGGGATGCTGGGGATCGAACCCAGGTCAGCCATATGCAAGGCAAATGCCCTATCCACTGGACTATTGCTCTGACCTACATCACTCTATTTTATCTTATTAACAATTTCTAGAGTAGTCATTTTCTTGTGGAGACAGCATAGAGGTCTTCATTTAAGAAATACCACTACCTAAGGGGAAATGAATTGCAGTGGCAGTGTGTAGCTGGACCACAATTCATGAATTCGGCATCAGCTAAGCCCGCATTAACAGATACATGGGTTAAGAGGGCAATGAAAAGGAAGAGAGAAACAAAGAATTGGTTATAAGAAATCATGATTGTGAGTTGCCAGTTGGATAAAGAACATCCCTCTCATGCTGATGGATTTCCCCGTTTAGAACTTATTAACAGCAACATGTGATTGAAATTGATTCTAGTAACACAAAAAGAAAACACCAGGAGGGACCAGAGAGATTGTCCAGCGGGAGGGCGTTCACCTTGCATGAGGCTGACCCAGGTTTGACCCGGCATCCCATATGGTCCCCGAGCACCACCAGGAGTAATTCCTGAGTGAAAAAGCCAGGAATAATCCCTAAGCGTCGCTGGGTGTGACCTAAAAAGCAATAATAATAATAATAATAATAATAATAATAATAATAATAATAACTTGGGGGCAGTGACAAAAATACTGTACATAGTCAAAAACAGTCAAAATCTACTCAGATTGAGCCCATCACAGGCACCTTGAAGGTAATAACATCTACAGATCCTTACAGAGTGGATGAATTGCATCAGTCAATTAAAGGGCTAGAACCCACTTGATATTTTTGTGGTTTTATTAAGTGTTCTCCATAATTTCTCTTTTGTTTTTCTGAGACTATTTTGGAAGTTGCAGCTGGATCATGATGAACATTCCCTGTAATCTGTGGAAAACTAGACCTTTTCTAAAAATGATTTAAAGCAGTATCCTCATATCCTCCTGGCAAAGCTATAGATTCCCCATCTACAAGATGCTGGCGAAACCAGACAGTCTGGAATCATTACATAACTCACACAATATGCAGTTCACCACACACTACTCTTGGCAGGGTAAAAAGCAAAGTAATTTTCTTTGCTTTGCCTGCACACTTCCTTTCTTAGTCTCTCTCTCTCTCTCTCTCTCTCTCTCCCTCACTCTCTCCCTATCTATCTCACACACACTTAAAAATTATTTGACATCCCAACTATAGTCAAATTGAATAACTTTTATTTTTACAAGCTGAATAATTTTTTTCCTGTGTTTGTAGAAAGGCAATCTTTTCATGTTATTTCCCAGAACCCCCAAATGGCAATATCTGTTTTGGTAATTTGGTAGCTTTCGACTAGTTAAATCGATTTAACAAAATAAGGAATCATTAGCAGTCAAGGTCCTCCCTGAAAACAGATGGCATGCTCAAATTGGATCATTTGAATAGGGATGATTAAAGGCTCTATTTATAATGTTGCGGATGAACTTTGGGGAAAATCCAAGGGATAGTACAACATTACTGGGTTGGTAACAGAGGAACTCATTACCAAACAGAGAGAGAGAGAGAGGAGAGAGAGACAGAGAGAGAGAAAGAGAGAGACAGAGAGAGACTGGAAAAGTTAACTCAGTTTCAAAAGCAAATGTTGTGTAGAGAAACTGTGTTGGCAGAAGCCTAACTTTAGCAGAGACACAGCCAGAGCTGTGAGTTTCTTGAGAGATTCGCTTCCACATCTGGCTGTATTTTCCATTTATCAACCTGAACCAGGAGCCAGAGGGTCAGAGAGTCAATCTAGAGAGGCTGGAACATACAGCCCAGAATAACACAGATAGAGCTCTTGGTAGAATGCCCTACCAGATAGAAGAAATAATGGCACATGGTATCAGGAAGATATACAATGTCTTTGACTGGAAACCTAGAGACACAGCTCTGGAAGAAGAAGCACCCAGAATACACATTAGTGCTCTGGCTAAATCAGTAGCATCTGAATTTCTGTTCACTGCTCAAGTGCCCCATTTTCCCAATCTACTATTTCCACTTCTTTCTCTGTGACAATCTTGACTTTTTTCCCCCCTAAAACACGAAATCACCCAATAATAATAAGATATTTGGGATTTCACATTCTCTTTCACCCCTTGCCCATTATTCTTACTTTGTTCATCCTATTTCCTACCCACTCCACCCACTCTTGTTTTTGGCCAAGACACCCTGAACAGAAAGAAAATCCAAAGGACAGATGGTATCTGGAGAAGTCTTCCCTAGAACCAGAAACTACCTGGGATGTAACAAGATTGGAATGTTTCAAAAACAACTTTAATTGTATTCTAAACTTATTTCACACTGATTATAGTCTATTAGAAATAAAAAGGAATCCCAGAAACAATATTATATAATTTATAGATGGTGAGCAGTATACATGCAAAACCCTAGAAGATTGCACAAGTGATTTTCTTTTTCAAATTTCAGGGAGAATTTTTGGAGATCTTCTAAAAATAGTGACAATGTGAGAGAGAACATGGTTGGTCGATGTAGATGGAAGGAAAACACTGTAGTGCTGGGGAAATCACTTAACAGCTGAAGCACGTGCTTTGCATGCAGGTGGCCCAGGTTCTAAACCCAGAACCATGTGGTTCACTGAGCACCATCAGGAATGACTCTGAACACCAAGCCAGGAGCAACTCCTGAGTACTGCCCAGTGCCCAAAATAAAAACTTAAAAATGAAAGTGAGAAGTGTTGTAGCACTATAATCTCTGGGTATGATTCCAGGCAATGAGGGCTTTCATAAATGCCACACCCTGCCCTTCCATTATCCTGACTCTGCAAAGAGCAAGACATTGCGTTACACTGCCTCCTTCCTGGGCCTCTGTTGCTCTCCGCCTATCTCTGCTTTGTCTTTCTCCTGTGTGTCAGGAGTTCGCTCCATTGGGTTCTCGTGCTCCCTTTCCCTCTTTGAACAGCGAGCTAATAATAGTTCTGGCAATAGGTTTGTGGCAATCATTGCACCACTAGGAAAAAAGTTCAAAAAAATCTATTCTCTGGGGAAGCAGTAAGCAAATTTGGTGTTTGGTTGTTTTTATGTGGAGTCAAACCTAATCTTTGTGCTTTCTGCAGGATGGGCTGACACCTCTTCACTGTGCTGCACGGAGTGGCCACGACCAGGTGGTAGAGCTGCTTCTGGGCGCGGTGCTCCCCCTGCTCGCAAGGACAAAGGTGAGTCCTGCTGAGGCAGGTGGGCCCAGAGAACTCTGGGAGGCACACATTCACCCCAACTCCCAGCAGCGGTCATCCCTGTTCACCAGTGGTCATCCCTGTTCTTCAAGGGAAGAAAGCTGCAGTTAAGCATGTTCTTGTTGCTTCATATTTGTGTTCTGGGCATAAATACTATATACCAAATGTTTGAGGCTCTTTACAACTGGGGCCTGGGAGATAGTATCGGGGTCATGGCACTTGCCTTGTGTCCTGTCAACCCCAGTTTTAATCCGACACCACATGTTGTTCCCTGAGTACCACCAGAAGTGATGATCCCTAACAGAGCTAGGAATAAGTCCTGAACACCACCAGAGGTCACTACTAAGCACAGAACCAGGAATAACCCCTGAATACTGCTGGGTATGACCCCATACAAACAAACAAAAATTTAAAAGAGGATTTAAAATTAACAAGTGCAGCTATTTAGAGGAATTGAATGGATATCCTCAGTTTCTCTAATTTTATCTGGTATTCTTACAGCAGATAGAAATTTGAATATCTCTATTAAGTCATGAGACTATGGTCTATACTTGAAAATCTCTTTTATTTTATGAGTCTCCATTTCTATAAATATTTAGGAATGGCTCTTCAGTCTTTATCCTGCCTGTGAATGCAGGATGTATTCCATCACTCATTGTTCATGCCTACATGCTCCAGCCTGAAGCTCCCTCATGCCTGGCTGTGCCATGGTTCCTAAGAGACTATGGATATAAGTAATACACAGCCTAGATCTTCACAAATCTCAGCATGTAAGTGGCAAAATGGACAAGGAGACCGCGATGGAAAGAGCTATGTGTAGTTTCAGGTAGAAAACAAACCAGATTGCGGACCAGAGTGATAGGACAGTGGTTAGGAATTTGCCTTATACATGGTCAACCTGGGTTCAATCCTCAGCATCCCATATGATCCCTCAAGCATCACAGAAGTAATTGCTGAGCACAGAGCCAGAAGTAAGCCCTGAGCAACACTGGGTGTAGCCCAAAAGCCGAAAAGAGAAAAGAGAGAATGAATCATATTGGTATGAGGTGTTACCATGGAGAAGAAGCTCATTTCAGACTCTTCTCCTTCCCCCTCCAAAATAATTCCCAGTTTGGAATCATCCTTTATTTCTCCTTAATTCATCCTTTATTTTATCCTTTATTTCTACCCAGTGAATTTCTTTGTTTGCAAAGTTTTCATGTATAATAACTTATTTAACTTTATTTTTTTTGAATTAAGTCAAATTTATTTGGCTCAGACCAGGAGTCCATGGGCCTTGAGGACATCTGTGAACTTTGTGATTTTCTTTTCCACATTCTTTCCTGCCTTTTTCCATAAGCTGCTTTTTCTTGCGATAATGCAAGAAAAAACCTTGGCCTTCTCTTTCCTCTTCTCAAGAGTGGCTGTCACTGCCTGCTACTTCCAGCCAACCTCATGAGCTAGGCGCCCCAGATAGGCAAACTTCTGGGTGGGCTTCAGGCAAACCACCTTCAGAGCAGCGGTTACTACCATCTGCTTTTCCTTGTTATAGGGGGTGGGATTCCATCGAACACCTTGAGGCGGTCCAAGGCGCCTGGCCTCGTTTGGTCTTGTGAGGCAGCATCCCTGGGGACAGAGGGAGGTGCAGGCTCCTGAGGGACTCTGGTGACCCCCAATGCCCCCATCTAGGGGGGCAGAGCGGTGGCCTCAGATGGTAGTGCATATGGAGTCATCTTTAACTTTAAAAAGTTAAAGCCTCTTAAACCAAGAATGACCAACAACTTGCTTGTACTCTTTTCTGTGACTGCTTTTGACATCCCCTGATCAGTATGGTGCAGAGAGCACAGATAGCACAAGCTGAGACGGACTTAGTTCCCTAAGGCACCCCACTGGTTCCATGCTCTGCTCGCGCTCACCTGCCTGCACCCTCCTGTCCAAGTCTGTCTCATAATAGGTGGGAGAAAAGACTAAGGCTTTGATTTTATTTGTTTATTTTTGCTTTTTGGGTGTCACACCTGGCAATACTCAAGGTTATTCCTGACTCTGCACTCAGGTATTACTCCTGGCCGTGCTCGGGGGACCATATGGGATGCCGGGGATCGAGCGTGGGTCGGCCATGTGCAGGGCATACACCCTACCCAGTGGATTATTGCCCTGGACCCAGGACTCAGACTTTTAGAGCCTTGTGGATCTATGCTATGGTCCAACTTCTTCCCTTACCCTCTCTTTTCCTCCTCCCCCACCCCCTCTTTTTCCATGTGGAAGTTAAGAAATCCTGCAGAGAAAGGAGTGGATCACTCTGTACAGAACTGGGTACACAAAGAATCATCTGCTCACACTTTTGTCCATCCTCAGTGGCCCTAGGCATGGAGGGATCCAACCGTATTTCTTCTAGTCTCGCGCCTTGTTCCTATTAGCTTGTGTTTTTGCCCCATCGCTTGAATTCTGAAAGGAAAGAAAAAAAAAGAGGTTGGCTCTCCTCTCTGTCAAACTGTTATGTTACTACTATTTGGTGTCAAATAGAAATCATTTGCGGCCCTGCACCATAGTTGTGGAGCTCAAGAAGGGACCTAGCTAGGGCTTGGGAACCAGCCAACAATGACCAATGGTACAACTTGCTCTGGTTTGGTTTTGTTGCACAGAACGGGCTGTCTCCGCTTCACATGGCTGCACAAAGGGGATCACGTGGAGTGTGTGAAGCACCTGCTCCAGCACAAGGCGCCGGTGGATGATGTCACCCTCGACTACCTGACGGCCCTCCATGTGGCTGCCCACTGTGGCCACTACCGTGTGACCAAACTGCTGCTGGATAAGAGAGCCAATCCCAACGCCAGAGCCCTGGTAAACCTGACCCCAGAGCCTTCATGCTGATAGCCACAAGCAAGCCCACACTGATTGGCTGACAGGGCAGTGCACAGTCACAGTTGCCCAGGGAATCCCGCTAATTCTGCTGATCACCAGCCCACTTGCTGCCCTTTCTTCACCACGTGCTGTCACGCTGTGTCATGGCTGGGGAGCAAGGAGAGATTTAAGAGCATAGTTACTATTGTGTATAGATCTGAAAGTCCCAGGGTGGTGGCAAGTTTTACAGAAAAACTAGAAGGGAACAAGGTGGAAATGATGACACTTACTCTGGATTTTTCTGTCAGCCTGAAGGTGGGAGAAAGATTCAACTTTCTTGATCTATTTTCAGAAGAAAAGGCTTGAATGTGGTGAAAAAGATCCAACTCTGAAAGAAAGTGTAAAATGTGAACTTGTGAAGAGTCTACTTGTAGATTTTACTTTTAAAAATTCCCGGTTCGGGAGCGAGTGCTAGTACAGTGGGTAGGGCATTTGCCTTGCTCGTGGCCAACTTGGGTTTGATCCCTGGCATCTCATATGTCCCCTAGCACTGCTAGGAGTAATTCCTGAGGGCAGAACCAAGAGTTAAGCCCTGAACATTGCCGGGTGTGACTCCCCCAAAATGATTCTAGTTCCCCAACCCCAGGCTCGGAGAATGAGAAGACCCAGTAACTCCTCTTTGTATTGACTCAGGAAGTGTTTTATAGAAAACATACCAGGAGTTGCTCAAGAGAATTATATTAAAAGGCTTCCCCAGAGAATCTTCTCTGTTTTCTAGTATCTAATGCTGAATAAATCTTCCTTGCTTCACTTGTATTCTAACAAGAAAAATTAGAAAGATTAAGCATGCACTAATTCATGTCTTTTATTTCCTGCTTCTCAAACTAAAAGAAAATCCTTACTATAAGTTTACATGGTTTATTCCAGTTAAAGGGTCTTTCTTTAGATCATTGATAATTATGATGAGATAATGTCAGTAGCTTGTTGCCCTTAGAATAAGTTTATTCATAATTATCTTGGAATAGGTGGTATTTTAGAGCTACCACTTTAGGGAATTTGTTTTCTCTTAAGGAGAAAAATACTCATTTTCTACAGAGTGGTGGTCAGTATGCTTATTCTAAAACATTTCCCCCCCCCCCTTAACCACATTAAGTCTTTAAAGCACTGTATATACATGTGGTTATTTTGGTCTGGCTCAGTACACAGCTCAAACATTGTAAATGACTTAACAAACATTGTGAAAATCTGTAAGCCATTGGGCTAAGAAAAAATCACTTAGCCTTTTCTGAGTACTGCAGATGTAGAAAACTATTGACTGATCATAGTTCCCAATGGTACAAGTTAGTGACTGGCAGAATACATATAAAATTATTCTGGTATAGGGATTGTTATTTAAATAAAATCAAATACTTAAATGTGAGACAAACAGGAGTATACATAAGGCTAACTTACAAATTTTTTAGGTTGTTTCCCCACTGGCAGCACATTTGCCTAGTCACTTGGAAAGTAACCAAGACCATTAAAGACTTTATCTACTTTCTACCTCTGAGAAATAACTCTTTCTGGTTTCCCCAGAAATTCCCCTACTTTTCTTCAAAAATATTCAGGACTTCATAATCACTTCTTTTTTTATATTAAATCTATCTGATGGGGCTATGCCATAAAAGCTTTTTAATATAAGAAAGATAACAACATCTGGGTAGAAAAACGTAAATACCATGACTTCTGTTAATACACAACTCATAAACCTTCCTAACATAAGAAGTGGAACGTAGAAGTTATCAATGTAGATCATGAGCGCTGCTCGTTTGCAACAGGCCCCCTCTCCCACCTCCCAAGAAAATGATAGGGACGTGAAATATATAGAGGCAGTTTCTTAGCATTTGTAAGTAAACCACTTGAGTGTTTTTCACATTCTAAGAAATGACCCTTCATGAAAATAGCACCTGCTTACCTTTCCTCTATCTCTAAGTCATTTTGTCACCTGAACTCGTGGGAGACTTGCCACCTCCATCTAGAAGGGGTTATTGCTCCTCTTGCCCTTTCTTTCGGCAGTAGGTCTCTAGAGTTCTCTTCTCTTTCCTTTTCTGTGTCAGCACACAAACAGCGCCAACACACAGGCACACACAGTCTAGCTCTAGTCTCATGCCTCCCAGAACACACACTCTCCTTTTCTCACCAAATCCCGGCGCCTGGAAGAAGTGGTACATGACGTGACGACGTGACATGATTGCCTGCCATGTGCCCGCATGGAGTTTTGTGACAGCCCGTGTTTCTGCATGTTTTCGACTAACTTGATTGTCTTTTGCACAGAATGGTTTTACTCCACTGCACATTGCCTGCAAGAAAAACCGCATCAAAGTGATGGAACTGCTGGTGAAATATGGGGCTTCAATCCAAGCTATAACCGAGGTAGAACAAAATAATGTCTCAGCTTGCCACGAAACATTCCTGCTCTCACTCCTCCCTCCCCTTCCTCTCATCCATCCTCTGTCCTCTTCACTCAAGTTTTATTTCTCGGAAGAAGCCCCCCCAAAGTCCCCACCGGTGCAGAGGAGTAAAACTGCTGTTGCTTTGTTCCCGCAGTCTGGCCTCACACCAATACACGTGGCTGCCTTCATGGGCCACTTGAACATTGTCCTCCTTCTGCTGCAGAACGGAGCGTCTCCAGATGTCACTAACATTGTGAGTATGGCTGGGGTCAGAATAACCACAGGGAAGAGGAGCGCGAGGGTGTGCGGCGTGCGCAGGGATGCCTGTGTGTCTGTCCCCGAGGCCGCAGCCCGGCGTGGTCCATGACCACATGCTGTGGGAGGAGCAGCTGGAACCCAGCTAGGGTAAGAAAAGTGTGTGCACGTGAACCAGAAGCTGGGAGTCAGATCATTCCCATCAGCTTCTTGACGGTGCCTAAGCCGAGGAGAGCAGAATACCCCTAAACATCAGGGAAAGGTGAACTGGAATAAAATATTGTTAAGGCTCACTCAAGTTGCTTGAGAGACTCAAATTCCTGATCATTTTGAATATAGTACCTGTCTAATAATTAGTCCTATTCAACGATAAATCAGAAAAAGACCAATATCAAGGGGTTTTTTAATTAAAAAAACAACACCAGATTCTCCTTCTTTCTATACAGTACATGAATTTTCTGTTTTCTAGTCATACTGCAATTTGATTTTGCTTGCAGGAGTAACATTCTCTCACCTGAAATCATTTTTCTGTTTCAACTTTTTCACTTCTTCATTCATTTCATGAAATGAATGTTGATGTCCGGACAACATTCATTCTACCAAGATATTAATTGGGCATGCCCAAGTTTTCCCCAAACAACCCTAAATCAGGGTTTGTCCTTCTAATATGTTTTATAATTCTCTTAATATTTCTCTCATTTTTCTGAGTCTTCACCCATCTGAACTTTGTTCCTTGACGAAGTTCTCCTTAAACCAGATATCTTGCTTGGCACATGAGATTTCATTTAAAGTAGACAACAGACAACTCCCCAAAGCAAATGGAGTTAAGATGAATCATATTTGGGGGACTAGAGAGATAGTACCACAAGTAGAACATTTGCTTTGCACATGGTTGATTGGGCTCAATCCCCAGCACCCCATTTGGTCCCTTGAGCACATCTAGGAGTGGTTTCTGAGCGTGACTGCGTGGGGCCCCAAAATGAGAAATACAAATCATATTTTCAAAAGCACTTGCTTGACTTCTTTCTAATTTTTGGTGTATCATCCCCTCTGAGCTGTAAAATGGAGTGTCCAGTTTCACTCTTTATCTGCATTTCCTCTTACAATCTTGTTGCATTCTATTTTTCATACTACGTTTTGGTGGAATTTCTGATGCATGGACAAAAAAAATCATGTGCAATTTGTTAGATTTTAAATATGATTTTATGCACATTACTACTAATAGTGGGAGAATAGCATCTCATTTAGAAAATTAAGTATAAAAACTATGCTTATGTCTCCCCATTTATAGCATATAGCTATAAGATTATATTATATGCTAATCTTTAATTACCCCATTATGGATAAGAGGAAGCTCATCGCATGACTTTCTGAATTTAATTTTGAGACACTTCTTAGAACTTTTTTTTTTTTTTTTTTGCTTTTTTGGGTCATACCCGGCAATGCTCAGGGGCTACTCCTGGCTCTGCACTCAGGAATCACTCCTGGCAGTGCTCGGGGGACCATATGGGATGCTGGGGATTGAACCCAGGCCTGCACAGGCCGGCCGCATGCAAGGCAAACGCCCTACCTGCTGGGCTATCGCTCCGGCCCCAGAATTTTAAAAGACAAAAGACACCAACATCATACTTAAGTTTTGGCTCAGAGATGAACAATCTCCTATTGTTTTAATTAAGACTTTCAAGAAAATGGCCCCCTAGACTTATGGTACTCTGTTAGTCGTATTTTCATTCCGGTGCCTATAAGATCACAGATACCATATAAAATTATGTAATCATGTCAGTGTAATTATATATACAAGTATATTCTCTGAGATGTTGAATTGAAATTCCCAAAGGTTAATGTTTTTAACTGGCAACTTTTACAAAATCACCAAGAAAACTCAACATGAAATTGTGCTTCAATTATTTACTCTTAATCTGGTTCTCAAAGGACAGATTTCAAACATTAGATAGTTGCTGCTTTATCCCCTAATGATCTCCTCCTCTATGCAAAAAAAAGTATAAAATGTAGGCTGCAGGTTGATTTTCAAATAAAAACAAAGTTTCAATTAAAACAAAAAAACTGTTTTATTTCCCTTAGATTCTTAAAAGTACTGCATTTGGAAGTTAGCTCTCTTAAGCTTTAACTTTCAACTGATTGTACTGGAGCCATAGCACAGTGGGGAGGGCATTTGCCTCGCAAGTGGCAGACCCGGGTTCAGTTCCTGTCATCCCATATGGTCCTCCGAGCACTGCCAAGAGTAATTCCTGAGTGCAGAGCCAGGAGTAACCCCTGAGCATGACCCAAAAAAGCAAAAAAAAAAAAATTAAATAAATAACCAAAAAAAAACCTTTCAACTGATCATTATTAAGTACTTCCTTTTGTTTATTTTCTCATTTGTTCATTACACCCTCTCACCTTTTAGCCCCTCAAAAAAAAAAAGAGCAGTGGGGCTCCTGCCAGCATTATCCTCTCCACAACATGCTTCCTATTTATTTTTTGTTGTTTGTTTTTATCTTTGTGTGACATTCTTCAAGGAGTAGATCCCATGTAGAGAAGGAACTGTCAGGTAATTTTTAGGACTTCAATTCAACTTAAATTTCAGATAAACAGCACATTTTTTTAGCATAAGGCCATTCTAAGCAATAATTCAGACATTTACTTAGACTAAAATAATCATTGTGTTTGCTATCAGTAATTAAAATTTGACTAGCCATTCTGTGTTCTTGCTCAATCTGACCACCTGAACTTGGAAGTTTTTCTCCTTCTGTAGCAGAGGGTGCCTGGGAACTTGTACCTTCTTGGGACAGAAAGCTAGAGCTCCCGGTTCTCAAATTCTCCGCAGATTGATTAAGATTTGTGTGAACACTGCCTGCTTGCTGTGTCAGAGTCGGTTGTTTCCTGAACCCAGAGCACGCCGCCTCGCTTTACCCCGCCAGCCTTTGCGTGTTGCCTGGAATCATGCTGCATTGTTGAATGCAATGCTGTGTGTTGTGCTTTGCTGCTTTCCAACTTGACACAGCTGAAGTGGAGGTCAATGTAGCTGTCAGTGGAGTCAGTCCAACGGCCGGGAAGCGAGGCATGGAATACAGCACCTGCTTTGGACATGAGTGTGCTCATTCTCTGGCCAGTCTTGTTTTTTGTCTTGAAATTCACTCCACTTGTCAGGGGTACCTATAACTCAGTCATGCGAAGATGTTATTTCTGCAGAGTCCCCTTTCCAGGAGCTTACAGATGCATCTTCAAACCTAGAAAGCTGAACTGCCTGTCATAATAAAGATACCCACAATGCAAAGGTCTCATTGACATCACAGGAGTAGAAAGCCAAGGACTTTGGGGCCAATGCAAAACACAGTTGCCTGAGTATTGCAAGTGTTTGCTTCTTCCTACAACTGACCAGCTGCTTCATAGCCAAGTCAGCACTTCCTGTTATGTTTATGACATCAGAAAGTAGTAGCCTAGTCAAAATATAAGACTTGAACAAGGTAATTATTATAACATGGAGAGACTTGGTGTGTGTATATATAGTCCATCTATAACATCTTTTAATGCAGCATTTAATACTTAAGTTTCATATTTATCATCAATTATCAATATCATAAATAAATCATTTTTTATAAATAAGAACACTGGAAAACACTGAAACTTGTTTCTGAAACACTTTATATTTTGAACATTTTATGTGGGTAAAACTTGTCTTATAAATAAGCTTATAAACTCTTCATGGAGTAGGAATGCCTAAGTTCTCCTTGATTTAAATTTCACAAGGAAATTTGTTGTCTTCCTCTCTACCAAGATTGGAACCATTATGTATTTATCTGAGCTAGAAAATGAGTATAATATTTGAAGGATTTGGGGGGTTTTTGGTAGTTTTTAAAAGAAGAGCTTTGCTTCTTCTATTTAGACACAGGTTTTAATCACATACAAAAACAATTAGAATTCTGGTTGTTCAAAGAGGAAAATGTTGCAAGATATCCAATTTGAAGACAAATATTGCTATTCTCAAATTCAAAATAGGTCTCTCTATAAAAACGCAAAATAGAGCCATTAGGGCATAATTTCACTACCTACCCCCCAAAAAAAAGAAATAGGGAATTAGAGTAGATTTCCATTTAATGCTTTGAAAACCAAGTCATTAGAAATTTCTCATTCACTGAATATGGAATAAAATGGAGTTGCAAAACTAGAATTCACATGAAACCTTCTTAATTCAAGGGTTTGTTCTGCAAGGGTTAAGAAGAAATAACTCATTGGACCTGTCAAAAAGAGCCGAAGACCATAGCTAAATTTGAGCTCAGTTTAGCTTATTTGGAAAGGTAGACTTTATTCAGCTAAAATCAGCCACCCCACCCATATCATAATATCTATAATGACTAAAGATAATAACTTTTATTCTGATATCTTTAAATTGTAGATTTTTTTTTGGGAGAGAAGCCACAGTCTTTTCAGAGCTCTGGTGTTTTCAATATCGGCTAACTTATTTTTAAAAACACGCTTGACTAAAGTCACAGATAGCAGTCTTCCCAATGAGAAAATTCTTTGTTATCTTCCATGCTTCACATATGCTACCATTTCCTGATATGTGTGTTTTACTTTATTATGCAGAACAAGTGGATGGAAGGGATGGCCTGGTGCATAGCCCAGGCCACTGGAACATATAACCCATAACAATCACTTATCATCTCTTTCTCAGTAACTGCCTATGATTAAATATGCTCATTAATAATAGGGAATCTTCCTGGGAAAATCAAGTTCCTTGTATAATCAGATATTGCCTTGTTTTATAATACAGTAGCAAATGAGTTGTTCTGGGACAATTTCTGACTTGATTTTTTTCTAGAATTTCTCATTTAAATGGGACCAAGATGTAATATCATTGGGTAACAATGATGTTTAGGCTTAATTAGGGAGAGGGATGTAACTTTGTAACTAGAAAAGAATTTAGATTATGCCAAGCTGGTTATTCTGTTCAACCTCAGGGTACCTGAATGTTCAGGTAAGTTCTCTGGTTTGTCATGGGCATTAATATCTGTCTTCTGCTCATGAAGATGGCATGAAAGCAATACTGTGTTCCAGACTAAATAATTATTAAATGATTATACCTTTTTATAGAATTTTTAGCCCTCTGGATAGATGGCCGCATTTCACAAAGAAAGCACGTGGTTATTCTCCACCCACAGCCATTGGTGTCCTCATGATTCAATAATCTTTGTTTCCTGGCAGCGTGGAGAGACCGCTCTGCACATGGCTGCTCGTGCTGGGCAGGTGGAAGTGGTCCGATGCCTCTTGAGAAATGGTGCCCTTGTCGATGCCAGAGCCAGGGTAGGTGCTGGGGCCTGGGTTCTCTGTGTTGTCCGCATGTCCCAACTGTCTTCATTTCCTTACTTTGGGCAGACTTAGGAAATGGCAATGATATTCTACTTTTAGGAAAGTATCAGTTAGGTTGCAAAAAATTTCATGCATAACTTGGGGAATACCTCCAATTAAGGAAACATGAGCACTTTGGGGAAAAACATACAATTCAGTGTCTAAGAAATAAGCATCACTTGTCACTTGTCTTCCCGTTGTTCATTGATGTGAGTAACGTCTCCATTCATTGGGAATGAGGTCCATTATTGTTACTGTTTTTAGCATATCGAATATACCCCAGGTAGCTTGCCAGGCTCTGCTGTGACTCTGGGTTAAAAGAATAAAAGTTTAGATCATGCAGAGACTCAGACACTGAGTCACTGATGAGAGAGTTAATTTCAAAGAAAGAAGCATGGATTCACCTAATACTTTTTCACCTATAAAACCACTTTCCTGGGGCCAGAGCGATAACACAATGGGTAGGGTGTTTTGCCTTGCATGCGGCAGATCTAGGTTCAATCCCGTCATCGCATATGGTCCCCTGAGCACTGCCAGGAGTAATTCATGAGTACAGGTCCAGGAGTAACCCCTGAGCATTGCTGGGTGTGACTCAAAATGCAAAATGCAAGAAAAAAGAAAACCACTTTCCTGTATTTCTTTTTGTGATCCTGTATTTTAAAAGGATGCCTGTATTATAGTTATACATATCGACATTGATTTACTGCCCAAACCAATGAGATATTTCTCATTTGTAATCTGATATAAGACTTTACAGAATTATCAAAAATTGACATTTGCCATCCCTTAATTTCTTTCACTTTCTGTCTTCCTAGAATTAGTTCTACTTTTTCTTCTTACTCTGATTTATATTTATTTAGACATTCTTCTGCATTTCTACTATTCCAAATAGAAGAATTTGCTTTCTGGCGATTGTGTGATCTGATTTTTCCTGGCTCTAAATAGCTCTTAATTCCCCCATGACTAGATTTCTGTTTTTGATTTTTATTTCATTTTGCAATATTTTGATTTTTTGGTTTTATCTATTTTGGGGCCACACCTGGCAGTGTCCAAGGCCTATTCCTGGCTCTATATCAGGAATCACTCCTGGAGAACCATACGTGGTGCTAGGGAAAGAGCCTGGGTCAGCCACCTGTAAGGCAAGCATCCTACCTACCGGACTATCTCTCCAGCCTCTCATTTAATATGCAAAACAGTAATTTTGGTCAATGGTCTGTGTCTGTATTTCCTGGTCCATTAATTTTTACTGTGCCATGACTGGGGAATCGCATGGAATGTATAAATTCTTTTCCTTCTTATCTGATGTCCTTAAGCTGTAACTCATGTCTGCCCAAATCACAACACGTCTTAGAAACCATATGGTGTTGGAATGAGGGTCACTAGCCAGCATCTCACAGGCTGTCACTTCACTTACGGTCTTTATTGGTCAACTCTGAAGATTAGATTCAGGGAATGCACTGTGGGCTTTGCCCTTCTCCCCCATGCCAGCCTTATATTATTCCTTGTCTTATTTGGGCTTCCCCTCACATCCCAAAGTACATTGAGGCTCATAGATGTGACTCAGTGATCCTAGTCAGAGTGGTGTCTGTGTGTGTGTGTGAGTGCACATGCACACATGTGCACGCATGTGTGTGTTTAATGAAGGGCACCCAGTCTAGAAATGGTCTCACCTTGACCTTGAGCTGTCAGAAGAGGCTCATACTGCCCAGAACCCTTTATTGGAATGAGTAGGATCGGAAATGAATGACTGAATGAAGACAAATGACTGTTTAATATTAGAAGTGTACATGGAGCTCTGATAATAGTATAGGAATGTGGTTGGGGCCAGAAATCTGCTTTAGGAGCTTGGGTTTCTGTTTTTTTTTTCCTTTTTCTTTGATTTTTGGGCCACAACGTAGAGCATTCTCCTGGCTCTGCACTCAGGGATCACTGGATCACTCCTGGTGGTGCTTGAGGGACCATATTGGGTACCAAGGACTAAACCCAGGTCAGCCATGTGCAAGGCAAATGCCCTACTTGGTGTACAATTGCTTTGGCCCAAGAACCCTGGGTTCTATCCAGCAGACTGTGGTCAGATGGATCATTTCACTTAAAAGTTTCCAAGAACCTATTGATGAGATGGAAGACTTCCCGTAGACTTGGGAAAAAAAAACTGCTCAATCACAATAATCTCTCTAGGGTGCACAATAGTGTGTCCACTATATACCAAGAAAGAGTAGGGGATGTATTTTGCTCCATAGTCTATACATTGGGATCTGCAGTGACACATATCTTGGACATCCATGGTTCTGTGGAAGGCCCTCTTTCTTCAGCGGCCTTCAAGAAGGTAATTCCAAGATTGACCAGTGCATGCCCTTCTTAGAGCCGGCTGCTCTAGGGACCTACATTCTACTGGCCCCGTCTGGGGAATCTGGCATTTGCTGTAGGGGTTGAGCAATCCCAGGACTCAAGGCTTAACTCACTGGAAAGTTAGGTCACTTGAAACTTTCATTTGCTGCCAGTTGCTACAGCTCCTGCAAATCCTATTAGCTGGTAATTAATAGCAGAAATGTGAGCAAGTCTTCGAACCTGTCCCACCAGCCATTGCTATTTCTGGCTCTCAGTAAAAGAAATTAGGGCTCAGCAGTGCTCCCTGATTTGAGTTCCCTTGCAGCGAAAAAAAAAAAAAAAAAGACCATTGCCTGTATGGGTTCTCATAGCATCTGTTTCATGTCCAGTCTGCTCTGTTATAATGAGGGAATTATTCTCTCTTCTATTTGCAAGAAGCCTAGGGAATAAATGGCCCCCTTACCATTTTGTGCGCATTTGTGTGTGTGTGTGTGTGTGTGTTTTGGTCACACCCGACAATGCTTCAGGGTTACTTCTGGCTCTGCACTCAAGAATTAATTACTCCTAGCAGTGATCAAGGGACTATGTGGGATGCCAGGGATAGAACCCAGGTCAGCTGTGTGCAAGGCAAATGCCGTACCCACTGAACTATTTTTCTGGCCCCATATTTTTAATTTATTTCATTCTTTTTTATTTTTTGCTTTTTGGTCACACTAGGCAATGCTCAGGGGTTAGTCCTGGCTCTGCACTCAGGAATCATTTCTGGTGATGCTCGGGGACCACATGGGATGCCAGGGATTGAACCCGGTCGGTCGCCTCTTGGCCCCATTTTTTTAAAGTAGTTTTCCATGGGCTCATAGAAATAGTAGAGCAGTAGGGTGCTTATTTTGCATGTAGCTTACCTATATTCTATCTCTAACACCTCATATGGTTCACCAAGCCACATCAGGAATGATCCCTGAGCACAAAACCAGGAGCAAGCCCTGGGCACAGCTGGGTGTGGTTCCCCCATAAAAAATTCTCACTCTCTGGCCGGAGCGATAGCCTAGCGGGTAGGGGCGTTTGCCTTGCACGCAGCAGGCCTGTGCCGGCCTGGTTCGATCCCCGGCATCCCATATGGTCCCCGAGCACCGCCAGGGAGTAATTCCTGAGTGCAGAGCCAGGAGTAGCCCCTGAGCATTGCCGGGTGTGACCCAAAAAACAAAAAAAAAAATTCTCACTCTCCCTATGAATATTATCTTCTCTGTTTTCTTGAATTTGCTTTATCTGGGGCATCAGATATATTGTATCCAGTTCAGCAAGGAAATAATTACCCAAACGATGAGATCACTGTATCACTGTCTTCCCGTTCATCATCGATTTGCTCGAGCGGGCACCAGTAACATCTCCATATGACCTGTCTCATGCAAGTAGAGCCCAAGGGCACCTGCTTGCTCCAGGACATAAAGAGCCTCAAACCATTCCATCAGGTTATGGGAATGAGGTCTATAATTGTTACTGGTATCTGGCATATCAATTACGACACGGGTAGCTTGCCAGGCTCTGCCGTGCAGGTAGCATACTCTTGTAGTCATCTCAAAATCCAGCATTTATTGATGAACCGCGCAGCCGCAAGCGGCCGCGCAATCCGGGCTGTGATAGGCTGGTCTGCTGGGTGGAGTTCTGATGAGGGGGAAGTCGGATGTGGAAAATGGAGGTCCTCTCATGGAGTGGGGGTCGTATGGCTTGTTGTGAGGTTCTGCTGGGGTGGCGGGCCAGGGCTAGAACCTGCCATCCCTCCCGGGCACCTCATGAGCGGCTGGACACAGTGAGAGCCAGTAGCAGCTCTGCCCCATGTCTGTCTCTGGATCAGCATACCTGGGCTGGATTAAAAAGACTGCAGCAGGGTGGATCTCGATGAGCCGGGCTGTGATAGGCTGGTCTGCTGGGTGGAGTTAACGACCTTCTCAGCCTTTTGGCTAAGATCAAGTGTAGTATCAAGTGTAACGATGAGATATTTTTTTTTAAATTTTTATATTTTTTTATTTTTTTTAAGTTTTTGTTATACCACCGTGAAACATACAATTACAAAGGTGTTCATAATTGGTTCTTGGTAATACAGTATACCAGCACCCATCCCTCCACCAGTGCCCCATTTCCACCACCAATGTACCCCACCCCTCCCGCCCACCTCCAGGCTGCCTTAATAGCAGGTTCCCCCGTTTCCTCTCTTTCTCTCTCTGTCTCTCTCTCTGTCTCTGCATCTCTCTCCCACGATGAGATATTTTTAAAAAATCTGGTTACAAGTGAAAAGACTTTCTTACCAGAATTGTAGGCTCTTCTGTTTTCCACTTTCAATAGCACCATAATCAGAATTTGAAGCAAGTGGGTAAGACAGCTGTTTATTTTTATGTTAAAAATAAAACAACTTAATGTTCATTGACTAAGAACCAGGATACAATCATTGGTATTAGTGTCACCAGGACCACGGATTCCCAATTCAGCTGTGGGAGTAGGGGCCTCATTACCTTCATTTACCCCCTTTAGTCAGCGAAAGCACATTGCAGTGGCCAGTGATTAACCATCATCAATCGATTTCGCCTGGGCAGAGACCCAAGAAGAAGAACTCAGAAATAGCCTATGCTTACCATTCTCATTCCCAAGTCCTTGGGTTTCTGTTTTGTTTTTTTTTCCCCAATTTTTTTGTTTATTTTTCTATTCATTCATTTGTGTGTGAGGATTTCTTCCAGTTGTATTGAGAAATAATTGGTAAACATCGCTGTATAAATTTATGGCCCACAACATAATGGTTTGATTTTCACGTATTGTGAAATAATTTCCCCATGGATTCAGCTAGTGGTCATGTTCTCACAGAGATAATGTTGCATCTAGAAAATGCAAAGGGAGAGACACAGGAAAGGGGGAGAGAATGTTTCTTTTGTGGAGGAAGCTCTTCTGGATTTCTTCTCTAATATTTCTAGCTAGCATCCTCCATGGGTTTCTAGACTTCTCTTGGGTGTAATGCACCTTGCATGTGTCTTTCTGGGTTTGCTCCCCAGTCCAACATGGCCCCCAGCACTGGCTCACACAACAGTAACAATAAATACAACTTGGGGGCCATAGTGATAGCTCAGTGGGAAGGATACTTGTCTCACTTGTATCCAGCCTGGGTTCAATCCCTAGGACCCCCATATGGTCCCTGAGCATCACCAGGAGTGATCCTTGAGCACAGGTGGGTGTTGCTCAAATTCCCCAAAATAAAAATAATAAGCACATCTTATGCCTTCCCTTCAGACTCACTATAAGGAGATGAGAAATGTGTATCATACATGAGGCAATTATATAAATGGCAAATTTTTAATTGTCCAATTGTAATATTCTTCAATTGGATTATAATGTACTGTGACGTTCACTCACATAATTCTGTTTCATCTCTTAATACACCTTTTCTTACAATTTTAAGAGATTGCATTTATCTGAACAGCGCTTGTGACTCTGTCTCTTCTTCATTCATTCTTACCCAGGCAAGCTGGCCTGGTTTCCCTGCCATGCTTTGTTAGGACCTGTCCTTGGACTGATTAAAAATATAATCATTTTTACCACCAAGGTTACACAGGGTCTCCCTTTTACCTGTGAATGGCCTGACCTGGTTCTCTATTTTGGTTCATTTGGGGGCCATACTGAGTGGGGCTCAGGGTCTCCTGATCCTGTTCTCTGAGGTTTCTCCCAGCAATGCTCAGGGACCAAATTCAGGTCTCCAGCATATACTCAGCCCATCGAACTATGTCTCTGGCCAGCTCTCTTGAACTCTAAAGTCTTGGCTCTGGCTACACCATCGGCCATTTATTTCTGCAGCCCCTGAGAACCCGTCCTTCCCTCCCACTCCCTCCACTCCATCTTCTCTCGGCTTTCAAGTCAGAAGAACTTGACAAATGCTAAAGCCCATTTGGGTCTGACCCAGAATTCCCTGTTCCCTTCCTCTCTGGAGTCTTGGCTGGGAGTCGTAGTTGCATCCACCACACTTCCTGCACCAGCATCTCTTCCAATCAGATTCTGGCACTTTCCTTAGCTACAGTCTTGCCTTGGAGAAGAGGATCTGCCTGGGGTCCCCTGGGCACAGCGCCGAAGCCAGAACAAAGTTTCCTTATGTCCTTGGCTCTTTTTCTCCTGGATTCAGTTCCCAGAATAAATAATGTTTCCTCAGAACAGTTTTTGGACAAGACCCTACTTCTCAGGACTGTGGCCTCGATTTCTTTCTTATTCAGAAAGAATCGAATCTATTCATGAGTTGACGCCTAGTGAAGCAGAAGCAAGGGCTGTAACCTCAATTCAGCAGAGAAACCTTGATTTTTACCCATCAAGAAAAGATCTATTGCAGGGCCGGTGCGATAGTATGTGGTAGGGCGTTTGCCTTCCATGCCGCCAACCCTGGTTTATCCCCGGCATCCCATATAGTCCTCCAAGCATCACCAGGAGTAATTCCTGAGTGCAGAGCCAGGAGTAACCCCTGAGCATTGCCGGGTGTGACCCAAAAAAGCAAAACTAAAATTGTGGTTAGAATAGTGATGGTTTCTTGCGGGGTGTGGGTTCCCAGAGATTCCTAGAAGGCAGAGAAATCCCTGCATAAGGAAATTAAGGGGGGACATCTGGGCTGGGCAGGCATTGACTGTGCACTTGGCTTGAGTTTTAGGAGGAACAGACACCTTTGCATATCGCCTCGCGCCTGGGCAAGACAGAAATCGTGCAGCTGCTTCTCCAGCACATGGCTCATCCAGGCGCGGCCACAACCAATGGCTATACACCCCTGCACATCTCTGCCCGAGAAGGCCAGGTGGATGTGGCCTCGGTCCTCTTGGAAGCTGGAGCAGCTCACTCCTTAGCTACCAAGGTAAGGAAAGGCGTCCTAACAGCGTCTCAAGGTGATTCATGTTGGGGTTTCTCATAGGGAGGGTCAGGAAAGCAGCCCCTGTTGGCCTCTGGTTAGCTCTTTTCTCTGGAACTATTTGCACCTTCTCTTCCAATTCACTCTGGGGGATGGTGAAATTCCACAATATCCTCTGTACTTATCAAGAGAGTTGGCTCTAGTATAGGCATCTCGGGGGTGAAAAGGGGGACGATTTCCTAATACAGTAATTAGTGCTACTGACAAGGAAAAGAAGGTCCTATTAGACAGGCATTACTATGTGATCATGCTCAGGATTAATCCTGCTTCTGTGGTCAGGAATGACCCCTGACAAGGCTTGGAGGATCTATGTGGTGCCAGGAATCCAACCAGGTTTGGCAGTGTGCAAAGTAAGTGCCCTACCCACTGTTACTATCTCTTTAGACCCTATCAAACATCTCAGTTCTACCTAGAGGTCTTGTGTCTCTGGATACATCAGCCATCATTCAAACCCAGTCACTGCCTGTTCCAGCTAGGTTTTTTACATGGATATGCAATGTCTAAGAGGAGCTGGTTTGGAGAATCAGACTTCCTTCATTAATATAAGCATCTGTCAAAAAATATACACGGGTCTAAATCTTACTTATAGTCAACGTTTCCTGCTATGACAGAGGAATGGCTTTTCCCCATTTGCTTCATCCAATTTGAAATCTGCTATTTGGGTTTGACTTAAAGCATGAACACACTCAGTTCCCTGAAGCAAAAAGAGAATGGAAAGGGTAAAGAAGAGCAGGGAAATGGGATGTTTAAAAACCCATCACTAGGGGCTGGAGCTATAGTACAATGGACAGGGTATTTGCCTTGCACAGGCCTACCTGGGTTTGATCCTCGGCATGCCATATTGCCCACCCAAGCACCACCAGGAGTAACCAACCCCTGAGCATCACCGGGTGTGACCAAAAAAAAAAAAAAAAAACACTAGAGAACCATTCACAAGGCAGACAGGTCCCCAAAATTCAGATGATCCAAAAAGGCATTTGCTCATTATAAAAGACATCAAGTACAACAAGGGCAGGGGACCTGTGCCGGGAGGTGCCGTAGCAATGCTGTCACTTTGTCTCCAGCAGCAGGGCGAGCCCATTTGCATTTGGTCCTACAGGCTTGAAAACTCCTGGGGATCGAATCCAGGACCTCATTTGTCTGTGCTCTTTCACCGAGCCACATTCATGAGCCCCGTGAAATATTTTTGATGTATGAGCTTGTCCATTAATCACATACCAAAAGTCAAAGAATTGAAGAGACTTTAAAGATACTATTTTTAGGAGAGTAGATGTGCATTGATATAACAGGCTGAGTGTATGCACGGTCTGTAGGAGTCCAGGTTCAATCCCTGGACTGTGTGGGGTCGCAAGCACTACGTACAGCAGCCCCCAATACAGAACTGGAGTATCTGAGAACACTTCCAGGTTGAACTCAAGCTCAACCCCATCCTACTCCCCCAAAAAGAGAGATTGTATTTAAAGCATTAGACACTAAACAATGTACATAACAATAATGATGATGATGCTACCGGTAGTGATGAAATTATAAGTGATTGTCTCCTCAAATGAAGGTGATAACTGGAATCAAGATATACAAAATACAGAGGTAGAGACTTGTCTTACATAGTGTCTTGTCTTACAAAGACTTTAAGACTGTAAGAATACTGAATGCCAGGGCTGGAGCGATAGCCCAGCGGGTAGGGCGTTTACCTTGTATGCGGCCAGCCTGCGCCGGCCCAAGTTCAATCCCCGGCATCCCATATGGTCCCCTGAGCACCGCCAGGAGTAATTCCCTGAGTGCAGAGCCAGGAGTAACCCCTGAGTGTCGCCGGGTGTGACCCAAAAAGCAAAAAAAAAAAAAAAAAGAATACTGAATGCCTTAGTAAATCAGGGCAGAAAGATGGAAGAATCTGTTCAACAGTGGGGCCCACTGGCATTCTGAAATTAGTTGACTCATTATCATTAGAGCTATTTCTGTGTTTATAAATATCAGAGGGTAAATGGAATCCTGTGAGATTAACACAGGGGAAGAAAGGATGTATGACTCAAGAGGCACGGTTTGACCTCTATTTTGTGATTCTACAGTAAAGACGCTGTGTCATTCGGTCTAATAATAGTTTCCAAATTTATAAAGGGGCTGGATCCCCACTTCAACAGGAACTTTGGGAGAAGGAATTTGTCTCACTTCCTCACCACATGATTCATTCTCAGAGAACTTTGGGTCACCCCAAGGCCACCCCAGTCATTGCAAACATTGAATGGGTTAGGGGTGGGAGGTTTTGACCAACAGTTTTATTTTGATGGGCTAATGCTGAGGGAGGAGACACCAATATTTGTCCTACACCTAGAGAAACAGAAATAGGACTTATTGGTAACAAATGTTCAACAAAATGCAAAAAAAGAAAAGCATCATAGTCATAAAAATAATTTGTGTGGAGAGCTGGTGCAAAGCAGTATTGATTCTTGGGCTAGGAGAGTGTTGTGTGTTATGAGGGGGGCTACATGTCCCAGAATAAGCCCACCCTAGACCACCTACGGGGGCCAAACTTGCTGTGAGTCACAGGTTCTAGTTTGCCTGGCTTTCTCCCCACTGTGGCAGGAAAGTATGGGGCGGGGATAGGGGATCGTCTGGTCAGAAGGATATATCTGAGATGGATCATGGGTAGATCCCAGCCCTCCTGAGCGCTGAGTGGAGGGGCTTTGTGGACTGTGACCCACTGCTGATGACAGAGGGTTCCATGGGGTAGGCACACACATCAGATCTGTACTTAAAATCACGTGGAATGCAGTCTTAAAGCAATTTTTAAAGCTGCCCTGTGAGTCATAGTCTGGTATTAATCAGCCCAACATAGACAGCATTTACAAGAAGCCCATGGTCAAGGGTGTTGTACAGGGCTGACTGGCTTTTTAGTAGGGCTGAAAAGGGGTGGACAGGAAGGACGCGAGATGCCTGTTGCTGATGATCCTGGGACTATCTTGTTATTTCTGCAGGAAATAAAAATGGACTGAAATACATATCAAATGTATAGTTAACATAAAATATATACACACATAAAAGATAGTAAATATATAGTTCCATGACTGCTGAATAGTCTAAAACTTAAATTTGGAGCTCTTTCCTTATGATAGAAAGGACAGATAGAGGGTTGGAGAGAAAACAATTATTATCTCAATTCAACTGATTGGAAAGGCAAGAAAAAGGCTCCTCCACTCTCCGGCACCTCCACCCACCATTTACAAATCAGTCATTTCCCCGATACTAATGTCTTAAGAAGTCCCAGGCCTATAAGGTCAAAATTCTGTCTCCAGACTATAAAATGAAATTTGTTCATTTTGTCGAATCGAAGGCTTGTCCGTGTAATCTTGCTCTTTTGGTGCTTCCAGTATATTTTTCAACCAGGCAGCATTTTTCTAGCCAAAAACTAAGAGATGTTTGTTTTAATAAATAACTACATTTCCTTTCTCTACTTTTTCTTTCTAGAAGGGCTTCACGCCCCTGCACGTGGCAGCCAAATGGGGAGCCTGGGCGTGGCCAAACTTCTCCTGCCGGCCGCTGCCGCCGCACTCGGCAGGCAAGGTAAAGGAGGTGGACGGTCTAAGTGAGTTCTGGCATACAGGCACGTTGGACACTTTAGAGATTCGTATTTCAAGATTCTCTTCCGAAAGGAATGAAACTTCGTGAAACTATATCAAGTAACTATGATGGAGGTATCAGATGAAGACATATTCATGATGCAAAAGGGCATCTGAGTTGGGCTTCCACCAGCAAAGCCACGAAGATTCACCCCGTTAATGTAGGGACTTCTATTTAGTCTTTGACTCTTCTTTTGCAGCGCACATACTGATCCTTTTGCTAATAAGCCTTGTAAACTCAACTCAGTCACCCCTTGGGAGCTTCTGATATGAAAATCCCAAGGTGTTGGTACCTTATTATTCCTTTAAAAAATTGACTCTATTAATGAATTAACATGGATTTAATGGATGTCAGGTTCCCAGTCTTCCTGGTAGCTTCAGGGCCGCTGACGCTAATGCATTAATCCCAAACTTAAACACACCCTTTGCAGAACGGCCTCACCCCGCTCCATGTTGCTGCTCACTATGACAACCAGAAGGTGGCGCTGCTGCTACTGGAGAAGGGCGCGTCCCCCCCACGCCACTGCCAAGGTGAGCAGACCAGGCTGTAGCTGTCAGTCCTTGGAGGTGGTTTCACCTGGTGTGTGTTGTGTAGACTCCAGCTAGTAGGCATAGCCGTAGTTGTGCCATTGACACTTTTATTTTTGGTTTTTCTATTCCTTGCTTCCACAAAGCCTTCAAGCATTTTTTTTTAACAAAAAAGTTATTGAATAGTTAGGGATTCTGTGCCCAGGAACCAGTGGAGAAAATATTCAGCCGACTGTGTTTGAGGGACTGAACTGTGAATCTTGAGAGACGAAATTTGGTTACAGGTGGTACGAGGTTTTCCTTTCACAGCATGCTGTTACACACTTTTATTCCTTCCCGAGATGTCGCTTTTTTTTATTGCACCCTATGAAAGGTGCTTTTGTTGCTTTGTTTCACTCTGGTGAACTCTTAACATTCTTTGGGGGTTGGGGGCATGGGAGAACACCTGGTGATGCTCAAGGCCTACTTAGCACTGCGCTCAGGGATCATTCCTGGTGGCCTCTGAGGACCGTATGGTCTTCTGGGGATGGAACCCCAGTTAGCCATGTGAATACTGTGGGTATAGCGAGTACTCCACTCGCTGCACTAATGCTCCAGTCCAGACATTCTTGTAACTGCTACACTGGGAATGCCTTTTTGATGTTTGTACAGCACAGACTTCCAAAACTGTCCAACTAAGACACATGTTTACTATGGCCAGTGTTTCCTACCATCTGGGTTGATTTTTTGTTTGTTTGTTTGGGGTTTGGTTTGGGGCTATATCTAGCAATGCTCAGGGCTTACTCCTGGCTCAGTTCTCATGGATTACTCCTGGCAATGCTCAGGGACCGCTTGTGGTGCTGAGATCAAACCCAGGCGGCTGCACGCAGGGCAAGCCCCTGCCCTCTCTATAGCTCTTTGGCCCTTGCATTGCTTTTCTGTTTTTTACTCAAAAATGTTCATAAACATCTTACGATACACAGTGTCATCAGTGAAGCTTTCATTTGCTTATTCAACAAATAGGTAGGAAAAGAATGTTGTGAGTTATTGGAAAAGACAAACTGGCAGCCACAGAGACATCTCAAACGGTGGATTCCACCTGCACTTGTTCGAATTCTACCTGCTGCTTCTCTGGGTGTGTCTCTGGAGAGTCTGTGCAGTGCTATATGGCAGGCCTGAACCCTGAGTTGGTCAGACCAGCATTGCCCAACTGACTGTGGGCAGGAGTGACCCCCTGCTCCTGTCCTCCACCCTCCTCCAAAAGAGAAGAAAACAATTTTGTGGGGAACTTTCATGCTCTGTAAGGTGAGACAATGAAACAGTAGCTGACACCATTTAAGCTCCCTCCACCCCACTGTGGCTAGACTTTAATCTCAGAATAACCCCAAGAGGGGCGGAGCGATAGCCCAGCAGGTAGGGCGTTCGCCTTGCACGTGGCCGGCCCATGTCGGCCCGGTTCAATCCCCGGCATCCCATATGGTCCCCCGAGCACCGCCAGGAGTAATTCCCTGAGTGCAGAGCCAGGAGTAACCCCTGACCATTGCCGGGTGTGACCCAAAAAAGCAAAAAAAAAAAAAAAAAAAAAAAAAGAATAACCCCAAGAGATTGTCGGATGGTCTGTTCTGTCACAGATAAGAAAGGGAGACTTCATGACAGCGGGAGGGCGTTTGCCTTACATGCGGCCGGCCTGGGTTCGATCTCTGGCATCCCATATGATTCCTTGAGCACTGTCAGGAGTAATTACTGAATGTAGAGCCAGGAGTAACCCCTGAGCATTGCTGGGTGGGACTCAAAAAATAAAAAAAATTTAAAAAAAGAAAAGACTTAAATCACTATGCAGAGTTGTAGGACTGATAAATGATAGAGGTAGGGTTTTCAGCTCAGTGGGACTTTATTTTATCCGGAGTTCAGACCTCCGTCGCCGTTCCAGAGTCAGGGACGCTGTCTCATTTGCCAAGGCATCGACAATCAGATGGGCTGGACATGTAATGCGATTTGAAGATGACCGCTGACTAGAGCCGTTACTGACTGGATCCCACGGGACGTCAAAAGATCACGTGGCCACCCACCTACAAGATGGTCAGACTTCTTCGTCAAGACCCTGAACGAACAGTTTGAGGCTCTTCATATTCCTGAAGCAACCAGATGCCATTGGGCTACACTGGCACGTGATAGGGTCAATGGAAATAATACTGGCGCCCGCTCGAGGAAATCGATGAACAACGGGATGTCTAGTGATCTAGGGACTTTATTTTAGTGTTTGGGGTCACCCCCAGCAGTGCTCAGGCCTGATTCCTGGCTCTGCACTCAGGGCTCACTCCAGGGTCCAGACCATGTTATTGCAAAGTTGGCACTCACAATCACAGGACCGCTGTGTTCCACAGCAGTGGAAAGAATGACTCCACATGTAGAATAGAGAATCATCATGGCTATTTAAATGATGCAGACAACAAAATAGGGCCCGCCAAGATCTATTCTGCTTCATGCCATTATATGGGATACAGACATACTCTTGATAATACAATATAACCATGACTTATACACGCAGACATATACATGCACACACATTTTATTGATGCGAATAAACAGCTTACAGTAAAATGCTGTGCTGTTGAAAGAGGAAGGAGAATTTTTTCTTTGTTCCACATCCCATTCTCTTTTTTTTTTGCTTTTGGGGTCACACCTGGCGATGCTCAGGGGTTACTCCTGGCTCTGGATTTCAGGAGTTACTCCTGGCAGTGTTCAGGGGGACCCATATGGGATGCCAGGAATTGAATTCAGGTTGGTTATGTGCAAGGCAAATACCCTCCCTGCTGAGCTATCATTTTTACCCTCAATGAGTCTATTGATCTTTGTATATAGGGCTTTTGAGAAAGTAGATTACTCCTGGCAGTGGTTGGGGGGACCTTATGGGAAGCTCAGGATCGAACCTGGGTCAGCATTGTGCAAGGTAAACATCCTACCCACAATGCTATTGCTCTGGTACCCCACATCCCATTCTTTGGGTTTTTTTTTTTTTTTTTGCTTTTTTGGGTCACACCCAGCAATGCTCAGGGGTTTCTCCTGGCTCTGCACTCAGGAATTACTCCTCGTGTTGCTCGGGGGACCATATGGGATGCCAGGGGTCAAACCCAGGCCGGCATGGGTTGCAAGGCAAATGCCCTACCCGCTGGACTATCACTCCCCCACACACATACACACACATCCTATTCTTAACCCTTTACAACCTATTCTAGGCACTCTCACAATATCTGCCTTTGAGTTGACTTTCACCTGTAAGATAATTACGTGCTTAAGGATGAGTCCCAGATCCCAGGCCTGGTGTCTCCCTCTGGTGCTTGCGTTCTCAGTACATTTGGATGAAAGCATGAAAAGCCATTACTTCACTGGAATAAAAAATTTTTTTCTTTATTACTTGACATGCCTTGTTTTTTCTACCTTTGATTTTTGGGGCCATGTCTGGCAGTACTCAGAGACTAAACCCAGTTTGGTGCTCAGAGGTTGTTCTTGGTGCTCAGGTACCATGTGGTACCAGGGATCAAACCTGGGCCTCCCTGCATACAAAAAACATGAGCTGCAGTCCTTAGAGCTATTTCCCCAGTCCATGCCAGGATTCTCTTTTCCTTCTGGCTTTTGAGTTACATCCAGACATGCTCAGGGCTTACTCCTAGCTCAGAGCTGAGGGACATCACTCCTGGTGGTACTCCGGGAACCGTACAGAGTACTGGGAATCAAGCCCAGGTTGGCTGCATGCAAGGCAGGCACCGTACCCACTGTGCTACCTCTCTGGCCCCAATAGCGCAGCTTCTGTTGTCAAGACTGACCCCTTTCGGGTGATGGGTTTTATTTTCTTTCATTTAAATGTCCTTCTCCACCTACTTCTCAGACTGACCTAGCACTTGAGCTTGACCTCACAATAATATGATCTGTACTGTAGGATTTGGGGGGGGAATTAGGGCTGGAAGAAACTCTTGTCAGAAAGCTACTGCTGGGGGCTGAGCGATATAGTCCAGCGGGTAGGGCATTTGTCTTGCACACGGCCGCCCGGGTTCCATCCCAGCATCCCATATGGTCTCCCGAGCACCACCAGGATAATTCCTGAATGCAGAGCCAGGAGTAACCCCTGAGCATTGCTGGGTGTGACCCAAAAGCAAAAATAATAATAATAATAATAATAATAATAGTAATTAATAATAATAAAGCAAGCAATCAAGCAGGCAAGCTAGCTAGCTAGCTACTGCCTCAATCTGAAGGCTGCACACTTCTCTGCCCTTCCCTTTCTAGCCCTTGGAGCATGCTCTGTTCCTGCCCAGGACTGCTCATACCTTCCCCACTGCCGACCCGATTTTCCCCAGGAATCAGGCCAAGGACTGCCTAGAACACTCAAATTCATGACACAATCAGTTTTGAATGATGTACTTGTCATTCAGAATCTTTGCACTATTGTTCAATGTCTTACAGACCCCCCACCCCATTTAGTTATGTTATCCCTCACAGGTCATGGTGTACAGTTTATGAGGCGAGGGTATAGTGCACTGGTTTTCTTTTCTTTCCCTATTTCCTTTTTTTTTAAATTTTTTTGGGTCATATCCAGTGAGGCTCAGGGGTTACTCCTTGCTCTGCACTCAGGATTTACTCCTGGCAGTGCCCAGTGTACCAGATGGGATGCCCGGGATCGAACCCTGGATGGCCATGTGCAAGACAAACACACCCTATCCTCCCTATAATTGCTCTGGTCTCCCTGTTTCTTTTTTTTGATATTCTGGGCCACTCCTGGCAGTGCTTGGGGCTTACCCTGGTTCTCTGATGAGGGATTATTCCTGGTAGGGTTCGGGGAACCATATGAGATGCTGGAATTGAGCTGGGTTGACTGCCTATAAGGCAAGTGCCTTATGCACTGTCCTGTCTGCCTCTCTGGCCTCTGCTTTTTCTTTCAACAAAGCCTGGAATTTAGAGAAAGTTTGAGTTTCCTCAAGTTCCCACATAAAACTTGGAGTCATGCATTTTTATCTCTGAGCCCCTTTGGCTGCAGAGTTGAAGGGGAGACCCATAACTTGGATTGACAGATGTCATTGAAACCAGTGTTGTCATTGAAGTTACTTTCCACCTGCATGTGACTACTCAAAGACCTGGATCACAGCTCATCCACCATCTCTGCATCCTCCACTAGGGACTTAGTACAGGATGGTTGTGTGAGTCCAACATAAAATCCAGACAGGAATGTGGTATAGCCATGTTATGCTATAATTCCACTCTGTTCTGTACTGCTGATACCAATCCAAAGGTTGTACGAAGCATTATTATCCAAAAGTATTATCTTATCATTCTTCTTATCATTGCTATTATTATTATTATTATTATTATTATTATTATTATTATTATTATAGTCCCGCTTAGGAGGGGGCTTCTACAGGATCAGTGGATGGAATAAGGTCATTTTACCTGCTGTGGTTCAGCAGAATTAGTCTTATAAGGTAGAGATCTAAAGTTGGGGGTTGTTGTTTGGGTCTGTCTTACGTAGGACACAGTGCCACGTGACATTGGCTACAAACATTTGGGTGTTAACTAGATGGGAACTTGTGTGGGCTGAGAAGTGGAATTTGCTCTCCACTCACTTTTAGCCTTTCCTGTTGATGATCCAGGCTTCCACCTTGGGGCAGTGGCCCAGTGTCTCGAGTTATCCATATCGATGGGACTGTGTTCTTGTCTGTTTGTTCAGAATGGCTACACGCCTTTACACATCGCTGCCAAGAAGAAACCAGATGCAGATTGCGTCCACACTCCTGAACTACGGAGCCGGGGACCAACATCGTGACCAAGCAGGGGGTCACCCCCGCTGCACCTAGCCTCGCAGGAGGGCCACACAGACATGGTCACCTTGCTTCTGGATAAGGGAGCCAACGTCCACCTGGCCACCAAGGTATTCTGCCTCAGCCCCTTATTCCCGCCAACAGGATTTGGTTGAATGTGGACAGAAACCAGTGTGAGGTGACTTTAGAACAAGGCAGGGGTATACTCAAAGGTGGGCAATTAATGGAAGCCAACTATTTTCTAGAAGACAAGGACTGTCGCTGGGTCCAGACCAGGGAGGGAATGGCCTTGTGAAGAGAGCCCAGGCTACCTGTTTGCATCTTGACTCTAGTTTCACTCACCTCCTGCCCATCCATCATCTCCTTTCTGTATTTCTCCGGTCCACCTCCTGTTCTGACCACTCCCAGGAGTCAGCATCTCTGTGGTGCATGTGGCCTTAGCACCTGCTGAAGCCAATTCCAGAGTCTGGGGTGGGGGGTACGGGGAAGTGTGTAGCCTTTGATATCTGAGGGCCAGCCAAGCTAGTGTATCATGATGGTGGCCCTTAACCATGACCCAGGTCATTCACCAGCTCTGCTGAGACTTGGGAGTACCTGTGGGTGGCAGGCTCATTGTTGGGGTTCTGGAAACTGAGTGTCTAACAGATCTCTATACCCTCTTCATCCTTATTTGGGTGTTGTGATGGTGGGGATTGCACAATCAGCATCTGAATTTATTAATTTTAGGAGGGATAGGATTGAATCACACCCAGTGGTGCTCAGTGCTTACTCCTGGCTCTGTGTTTGGGGTTCATTCCTAATAGGGCTGGGAGGGGAAAATAGATGTGGTGCTGGGGGATTGAACCAGGGTTGGCCATGGCGGAGTCAAGCACCTTACTTCCTGCACTATTTTTCCAACCCTAGAAGGATATTTAGATACAGTATTTTAATCTTTTTTAGTTTTTCTCCAGAAAAATGGCTTCTGTTGACCACATTAATCATAGGCAACAAGGGTCAAAATGATTGGGAGGAAATTACTCAGATGTACAAAAATGGGGGGGCTGGAATGATAGTCCAGCAGTTAGGGTATTTGCCTTCTGTGTGGCTGACATGGCATCCCATATGGTCCCCCGAGCACCGCCAGGAGTAATTCCTGAGTGCAGAGCCAGGAGCTGCGTGTGATCCCAAAAAAGCAAAAAAAAAAAAAAGTACAAATCTGTAGTTTTTACAATTATGAGTCTGTCTGCGCTTCTCTCTCCACTGCTGACAAGTATCTGGCCCACCACCTGACACTTTCATGTCCACTCCACTGGAGCCCACTGCTAGAAACTGAAAAATTGGAGTGTCTGTTTATTAGTTAATTATTGTTTTGATAACGTAGTGTTCTTGGTAACATACAATGTGGATATAGTGAAAAATCAAGTTTCTGGGGAATTTTCTACACCGTTTCAAATGCGTTGCTTTCTCACTGTTGAGACACTTGTTCTTTAGGGCTCTCTCTGCTGTAGAGAGTTTCCTTAACCTTTGTTAGTAAGCTTCCACAGCAGGTGTCCTTTAGAAAGAGCCACAAGCCAAGCCAGTTGTCTTGTTTACGGCTGGGTTCGAAACAACAGGAAACCATAGCTATGTTATTTTGTTTTGTTTTATTTTGGTCACTCAGAAGCCTTCTAGTATTTTCTTTGCTCTTACAACTTTTCTTTCTTCTTCTTCTTTTTTTTTTTTTTTTTTTGCTTTTTTGGGTCACACCGGCGATGCTCAGGGGTTACTCCTGGCTCTGCACTCAGGAATTACTCCCGGCGGTGCTCAGGGGACCATATGGGATGCCAGGGATCGAACCGGGGCCGGCATGGGCCAGCTGCATGCAAGGCCAATGCCCTACCCCTGGGCTATCGCTCCGGCCCCTCTCTTACAACTTTTCTGCTCTGTCAGAAAACCTCCCAAATCTTTGGCAGAATATGATACAAGGAAATTATAGGGTCATTCTATTCCTCCATCTGGTCATGTGGGGCTGGAGAGATCGCACAGGGGTAAGCACTTGCCTTGCATTCACCTGACCCCAGTTTGATCCTTAGCATTGCACATGGTCACCTAATTCAGGAGTAATTCCTGAGTGCAGAGCCAGGAATAATCCCCGGAACATCACTTTGGTATGACTCAAGAAAAAGAGGGGGGGTAGGGTAGGGAGGGAGAGAGAGGGAGGGAGGGAGGGAGGGAAGAAGGAAGTGAGGGAGGGAGGGAAGATGGAAGGGAGGGAGGGAGGGAAGGAGTGAGGGGAGGGAGGGAGGGAGGAAGGGAAGGAGGGAGGGAAGTAGGGAGGGAGGAGGGAGGGAAGGAAGTAGGGAAATAGGGAGGGAGGGAGAGAAGGAGGGAGGGAGGGAGGAAGTAGGGAGGGGGGAGGGAGGGAGGAGAGAGGAGGAGAGGAGGGAAGGAGGGAGGGGGGGAGGGAAGTAGGGAAGCAAGGAGGGAGGGAGGGAGGGAAGGAGGGAGAGAAGTAGGGAGGGAGTGAAGGAGGGAAGTAGGGGGGGGAGGAAGGGAGGAGAGGGAGGGAGGGAAGGAGGGAGGGAGGGAGGGAGGGAGGGGGGTCAGTAACCTACTGGGGATATACCCAGTGGGAGAACATTTCATTGCATGTCCGTTTACAAAGGGGCCCACACATGTTTATTGTCTGTGAAAGACAAATCATCCTTTGGAAATAAACAAGAGAAATTCATAAACAAATCAAGAAAACTTTTTAAGGAGGATGAAATTCCAGACATTTCCTGCATCTGAGTAGGCGGTGCTTTTGATGGTGTTATTTTTGATTCCCAGACATGGCGCGGACAGGACTGGAAAGGGCTCGGCATGTCTGCCCTCGTGCGATTCTTCCAGACAATTCATTCCCTTTGAGACTCTTTCAGCAGCCAGTCAGAAAAATAGTTACTGAAGGTTTCTGAGTTGTGCATCCAGCAGTGGAGAGAATGATTGAGTTTTGAATTAGAATGTAACTACACTAATTTTACTGCTGATTTTGGATTATGTGGTTTCCTGAAAATAAAGTTTAAAACTTTAGTAAAGGGGCCCGACTGATAGTCCAGCGGGGAGGGCGTTTGCCTTGCATGTGGCGACCTTGGTTCGATCCCCCAGCATCTCATATGGTCCCTGAATACTTCCAGGAGTAATTCCTGAGTGCAGAGCCAGGAGTAACCCCTGAGTACTGCTGGGTATGAACCCAAAAGCAAAAAAAAATAAAAATAAAAAAATAAAATAATTAATTTGTTTAGATGTAAAATGGAATTTTTTCATATAAAGATCATGTTTCCTATCTCACAGGGGGGGGGGTCGTGAAACTCAGAGATGAGTTCTGGCTGGAAGTCATGGTCTTGAAAGGAAGTGGTTTGACTTTCTCTCCTTAGTTGCAAACTGATGTCACCAGGGCCTGGGGTGTCACTCAGTGATAGAAGCTCCTGCTTTCCATGTGTAAGGCCCCAAGTTCTATCCCTGGTACTACCCACCCCTCCCCACCAAAATGTCAGTAGGGCAGGTCCTAATTTTGAATGGGAGGTGAATAGGGAACACACAGGGGGTCTGGTTCAAAGGACATATGAGTTGCGTCACTGTACAGCTGCAAAATGCTCAGGAGGGGGAAATATCCGATATTTGAGTGATAATATGGACAGGGAACTCCATAGCGTGGCTAGACTGTTTGCTAGAATGTAAGGGTATCAAAACCTACTACTGGGCTGGAGCCATAGCCCAGCGGGTAGGGCGTTTGCCTTGCACTGCGCCGGCCCATGCTGCCGGGTTCGATCCCCCGGCATTCCATATGGTCCCCCCGAGCACCGCCAGGAGTGATTCCCTGAGTGCAGAGCCAGGAGTAACCCCTGAGCATTGCCGGGGTGACCCAAAAAAAAAAAAAAAAAAAAAAAAAAAAAAAACCCAAAAAACCAAACCTACTACTATTGATGTAATATGTTTGCAAAAACAAATGAACAAAAAAAATTGAGGCGTTAGAGGTAATGCCTTTGCCTTGCACACAACTGACCTGGGTTTGATCTGTGGCATCCCATATGGCTCCCTGAACACTGTCTAGAGTGAATCCTGAGTTTAGAGCGAGGAATAAGCCCTGAACATCGATGGCTGTGGCCAAAAAATACAAGCAAACCCCCTCCAAATCTGTTAAATATATAAATGTTAGAAGTTCCAAAGAGACTGTTTAAGTTTCCATTTTGCTTGATGAATGCTCTTAGCTATAGAAGTGAGCCTGCCAGGTACTGACTGAGAAAAACTGCCCCCACACACACGCATTCCTGCGTGCGGCGCATGCACACACACACACATACACATATGTCTCTTCTTTTTTTACGTCCTACAATGTAGCTGCATTTATTCAGTTAATCACAGTGAGGACTTGACGTCCTGGCTCCCCATTTCTTCCATCCAAGTGGTCAGTTCATGGTGCTGCGTAAAGGATGAGACTGCTGACAATTAACATTCAGAGCATTGAAAGCAGTTGCTCCCATCTGGAGGGATAGCACCCCCTCCCGTGGAGTGGAGTGGGGGTGAGGGGAGAGGGAGGGGATGTTGAAACCATCTAGGGGGTGGTAGTGGCCTTTGGTAAAGTTGTTGGGTATTTTCTGTTTGTTTATTAAGAGATTTCTAGGGAGCTCTGAGAGTTTAGTTTGTTTGCTTTTTCTAAAAGGGAGTAGTAGGCTAAATAAATTTGGGAACCTTTGATTAGAGAACCCCCCACCCCCACAATAGTATACTGCGGGGGGTAGCAACTAGCACAGTGGGTAGGGTGTTTGCCTTGCATGTGGCCTACCCAGGTGCCATCCCTGGCATCCCATATGGTCCCGGGACACCAAAAAAATAAATAAATAAATAAATAAATAAATAAATAAATAAATAAATAGTATACTGTTTTTAAGTGCGGAGAAATTATTCTGAGCTCATTTCCTGCCAATCCGTTACTTTTTTTTTAAGTAATGTGATATTTTATTGATGAAAATATAGATGACTTCTTCCATGGTTCTAAAGTAGAAAACGTAGTTGGTGGTTGATCAATTATTCAAATGGCTAAAAAAGATTTCACAAGAGTCCAGATGGATATGAAATGAATGTTGTTCCAAAGCTTATTAGCTGTTGGGGCCGGAGTGATAGCCCAGCGGGTAGGGCGTTTGCCTTGCATGTGGCCAGCCTGTGCCGGCCCGGGTTTGATCCCCGGTATCCCATATGGTCCCCGAGCACCGCCAGGAGTAATTCCTGAGTGCAGAGCCAGGAGTAACCCCTGAGCATTGCAGGGTTTTACCCAAAAAAAAAAAAAAAAAAAAAAAACTTATTAGCTGAATTATTTTAGATAATTATAGAATCATATTTTAGATAATCTAAAATCATATTTTAGATACATCATAATAATATAAGTACCCTAATATAGATAGTGTGATTTGGTCATCATGTTGACTAACTTAGAGGAGATGTTTTAGATGGCAGTTTGGAGAGTTTGTCCTAAACCAAGAGGTTCAGGCTCTGGGGTCAGGCTCTTTGTGTGTCCCAAACATCTTTCCAGGTCAGAGATGTGAGTCTTCAGGGTGCAGCTGCGTTTTCTTTTTCAAATGTCCCTCTCTGTCCCTTCCCTTCACAGAGCGGCCTCACCTCCCTACACCTTGCAGCACAGGAAGATAAAGTGAACGTTGCTGACATCCTCGCCAAGCACGGTGCTGACCAAGATGCGCACACAAAGGTAAAACCAGTCATTATCAGATCAGTGCCGGACAGCCTCTAGTTTGAGTGATGCTCCAAAGACAGGCCACAGCAAGTTCTGATCCCTCTGGAAATCCCCAGTTTGGACCCCTTCCAAATGCATCCTGCTGTTGCACCATTTTTCTGGAACCAGATCCATATGAACGGCAGCATATCAAACCCCTTTACAAAAAGATTCCAACTTTACAAGCTTTGCCCCTTATCACTTCAGTGAGTCTAAGGAACTTCCTCTTATTTTCTCGTACTAACTTACTGACATTGCCCTTGGTCTTGAAATGAATCTCCCACACCCCCTTGGCCATTCAAATCTTCAAGTCCAGTATCTTTCATGCCTCTCCTATGACCAGGCTTTGCTTGTATTCATATTTGCAGCCACAAGATGCTTGTGTGTTCTGTGGGTAATGTGTATACCGTGACACAGAACTTCAGCCATCCTCTCAACATTGATTTCCTTTCTTAATCTTCTCTTGTTAGTATAAACTTATTTGACTAGTGATTTATTTTATATTTATAGCTTGGATACACTCCTTTAATTGTGGCCTGTCACTATGGAAATGTGAAAATGGTCAACTTCCTTCTGAAGCAAGGAGCAAATGTTAATGCAAAAACCAAGGTAAGAAGTCTTTGAAGTCCTTTTTTCACGTTCTCAGAAGCAGAAACAAATTCAGGTCTCTACATAAGCATGTTTATAACAGAATTCAAGTTACTGCTTCATTGAGAATACCATTAGCATTTCAGATTCAAACTTCTATCTTTAGCAAGAATCGTAGTTTCTGGGCCAATCTTGAGTTATTTTGCAGTAGTGTTTGGGGGCTTATTTAGAAGCTCTGATATGAATTCTATGGCATCGGCTCCGATTTTTTTTTTTCTAAGTCAACTCAAATAAGAGCACTGTGGGGAAACTGTTTTATAGGAATTCAACTATCCTGAATAGCATAAATGCAAGATTGCATTTGGCAGAACTTAAAAACATCTACCATTTATTTTTTATTAAAGGATTATTGAAATGCTTATAATATGTACAACAGACATTGATAACTTGAGTGGCCTCTCCAAGGCTTAATCTGTGTTCAAATAGTATTTGGTTAAGAGAACAATCTCCTTTTTTAACTTTTCAGGCTTTAGAAAGTGAACTGCTTTGGGCACTATATTTCTTCTGGGAAATTATGGATAGGTACATGCTTTAAGTATGCTCCTTTAATAGACACTTTTCCCCCCCACATAGAATGACTCTTGGGGAGGAAGGAATTGTGTTTTCTTTTTCACATGTCACTGTAACCATAGTTACCAAAATTTTGTTTTGTTGCTATGAAAATGGATTGCTCTTATTCCTCCAACATTCATGACTTGCTGTAAAAAATTTGGAAAAGCAAATTAGTTTGATGGGATTATTAGTTGCTTCAAATTAGAATGAGACTGCCACATCAGCTTGAGACAAACCAGATTTGGTTAGTTATATGTTTAATTTGTAAAGAGGGCTTAGAAATTCATCATGCAAAAGGAAATTATTTTTTCTCTTATTTTTTTTGGAGGGGGCCACATCTGGCAGTGTTCAGTAGCTATTCCTGACTCTGTGCTCATGGGTCATTCTTGGCGGTACTCCAGGGACCATATGAAATGGTAGGGATTGAATCAGGGACAGCTGTGCTCAAGACAAGTGCTTTAACTCCTATATTATATCTGTGGTCCAAAAAAGAAATTTTCTTTATAGGATATACTTAAAAACAAGGAGGTCTATGAGATTAAAGACGTTTGTTAGCATTTTTATAAAAAAAAAATAGTTGTCAACAGTATGTTTTCTCCTTCACCAAACATGGACTCTGGTGTATTATCCATTTTATCCCTAAAAGGTTGTGTATTAGAGGAACATGGCGGAATGCTGATAGGTAAGCCTAGAACTCTTAGACAAAGAGGCCAAAGAGAGTGGGTTCTTATTTTTTTTGCTTCTTTTGGGGTAATACTTGGCAATGCTCAGGGGGTTACTCCTGGCTCTGCACTCAGGCATTATTCCTGGTGGTGCTCGGGGGGACCATATGGAATGCCAGGGATGGAGCCTGGGTCCGCCGCATGACAAGGCAAACGCCCTACCCATTGCACTATCGCTCTGGCTCCCAAGAGAGTGGATTTTAAGATTCAACTGAATAGTATTACAAAAGTTTTTTGGTGTTTGGGCCGGGAGTGATAGTCCAGCAGGTAGGGTGTTTGCCTTGCATGTGGTCAGCCTGTGCCAACCCGATCCCCAGCATCCCATGTGGTCCCCTGAACACCGCCAGGAGTAACTCCTTGAGTGCAGAGCCAGGAGAAACCCCTGAGCATTGCCGGGTGTGACCCAAA